>VYZU01088214.1:0-15026 GCA_013401355.1 Ceyx cyanopectus | reverse complement strand
CCCCTGCCCCAGAGCAGGGGCACAACCCCCAGCCCCGTGCTCACAGCAGGGGGCAATGCCACTGCTTTGCTTTGGGGGCAGGTTCATGCCCAGCTGCAAGGGGGTTGCCAGCTCCTGGTGGCTCCCGCTCTGCCTGCCCCCGGGGATTGCGGGCTCTGTGGTCAGAGGATGGGGTGCCAGGGCTGCCCCCTGGTGCTGGTGGGGCACCAGGGCCATGCCCACCTGCTCGGTGGTGCCCCGCAGCCTCCATCTCGGAGAGGCTGTAGGCCATGGCCAGCTGCAAGTCCTCATCCTCATCCTCGCTGTCCGTGTAGAGGCAGACGGGCGAGGAGTTCGGGGGCCGGTGTGGGGCAGGTGGCGGGGGCGAGGCGGGCTGCGTGCTGGGGAAGACTTGCTGCTCCCTCCGGCTCAGCTCCAGCCCCAGCGCCATGTCATCAGGGATACCTGGGGGGACAGGGGCAGGGGTCCTATCTGCTCCAGCTCGCCAGAGCTGGCACAGGGCCCCAGCAACTCCTGCCCACCCCACCAATTCTCCATGGCAGAGCCTCAGCCCAGGGCCAACCATGGCTCAGCCCAAAGCCAAGCCTGGCTGCTGCAGCCCCCGGCCACCCCAAAGCAGGAGAGGCATTCCCAAAAGGAAGGGGCACTGGGAGGTGGTGTGGCCAGACCCCAAAAAGCTGGGCTGTGGTGCTGCTTCTCACCATCGATGTGGATCGACTTCAGCTCCCCATCTTCCTCCACTTCCACCCGCTCCCGCCCATTCTCGATAATCCTGCAGACAGACAGACAGACAGATGGACAGTCAAACGCAGCCAAAGCATCACAGTGGCAAACTGCAGTATCCAGGGCCCATTCCTGGAGTGGTCTGGCAGAGCCCTCACCGCTTAGTTGTGATGCGCTTGCCATTAACAAAGGTGGTGGAGGTGGAGACAGAGCGGAAGCCCAGTCCTGCATCAGCGCCAGAGCTGAAGGATGAGGCAAAGAAATCTGAAAAAAGAAACAACGAGGTCAATGCCAGGGTGAGAGGCAGGGGACAAACACTGCGTAGAGGACAAA
Source organism: Ceyx cyanopectus (assembly GCA_013401355.1). Taxonomy (NCBI): domain Eukaryota; kingdom Metazoa; phylum Chordata; class Aves; order Coraciiformes; family Alcedinidae; genus Ceyx; species Ceyx cyanopectus. The sequence continues at coordinate 13,970 of VYZU01088214.1, read as the reverse complement.
TGCTGCGCAGGGGAAGATGATAACCAGGGACTCCCGTGCTAGGCAGGGGCTGGCAGCGTCTCCTACCTGAGGATCCTGGGAAGGGAGAAAAGAAGTGCCCACCCCCGTGGTGTCGGGGACCAGGTCCTCGCAGCTCAGAGAAGGGCAGCATCTCATCTGGAAGGCAGAGTCATCCCCCCCATCAGCATTGTCCCCACAGTTGGGGAAGCCAGGAGGAGGGCACTGCTATGGGGACCCTCTGCCAGGGCTAGCTGTCAAAACCCAGTGGCTGCCCTGGGGCCAGAGGGGTGCCCCAGAGCTGACCTTTGCCCCCCCACCCCACCCTGCACATACCAAAGAAGTCGGCGAAGGGGTCTCGCCCACCGAAGAACTCCCGGAAGACATCATGAGCACTGCGGAAGGTGAAGGTGAATTCAGGGGCCCCAGCATCAGCCCTGGATCCCCCTGGTCCTGCTGGAGAGAAAAGGCTCAGAGTTAAGTGCAGCCCGGGGGGCTGCAGACCTACAGCAGGTCTTCAGATGAGGCTGTATCCAGAGCTGCGCTAACGCCTCGTGGCCCTGCTCACACACTCACCTGCCCCCATGAGTCCATCCTTGCCGTAACGGTCGTAGACATCACGCTTCTGCTCTAGGAGGAGCAGAAAGAGGGCTGTGGGGAAGCTGGCATGGATGGAAGCACTAATGCTTCCTGTGGTCAAGGGAGATGCAAGAGCAGCCAGAAGCCAGAGGAGGGGAGCAGCATAAGCACCTGCTTCACTGGCACTGCCTCCCAGTCAGGAGAGGGTGCACAAGCCTCAGCCCTGCTGGGGAGACCTCATCCCATATACCAGTACCCCAGTATCCCTCCCGGGAGCCATGTCAGAGAATGTGTTGGGAGATAACCAAGCCCCACGAGCCAGGCAGTAAAGATGGAGGGACCTGCTGCCTCCTGGGATGTCCAGGGATGCCACCTGGGTGAGCCCAGCAGCAGGACACCTCCAGACAAACAGCCCCAAGGGCAGGGGACATATGAGAGACAGCACCATGGCCTCTTACTGTCCGACAAGACTTCATACGCCTCAGCGATCTCCTTGAACCTCTGTTCAGCATACTCCTTGTTGTCTGGGTTTTTATCTGGGTGCCATTTCAGCGCAGCCTTCCTGTACCTGCACAGATGAGCAGTGATGGGCATGCAGCAGCTCTCGGGTGATAGGGACTCCTGTGCCAGGGACCATCTCTGAGAGCACACTTCCAACCCTGTGGTCAGAAGCACTGGGAGCCCACTTCACCCGGCGCCCTACAGATTCAGGCATAAAACAGCAGCTTCCTGGACTGGTTCATTTTCTGAGCAAGTATTTGCAGCAAGACCCCAGCAGAGCAACCTGTGCCTGTCCCAGCTGCCTTCCACAGTGGCTCTGGACAATGGTCACAGGTTTACATCAGAGCCTTTCCAGGCTCCTCTGTGTGCATACGAGGACCAGGGGTCACCAGGGACTCCTGGCACCAGGTGAGCACAAGCAGCCCTTCCCTCCTGCCCACAGCCAGCTGGGGTTAACCCAGGCTGCCCAGTTTCTCTTAGGAAGTACTTCCAACCAGGACCTCTATCCCCTTCTGCTGTTCCCTCTAGGCAAGCTACCAGTCTGCACCTATTCTGCTAGGTGATGCCTCTCCACAGTGAGACCTCAGCAGAGTGCCAGGTGGGAGCTGCAGAAGACTCTCTGTGCTCCCAAGGCTTCCCTGCAGCCTCTGGGACACAGTATGGGACTTGCCAGCAGGGCCTGTGTCCCTGCCAGGGGTCACACTGTTCCTCTCCCCATGAGCTCCAGCCCCCTGATGCTGATGCTAGCAGAACCGCAGTCCTCTGACATCCCTGCACGCTCCAGCAGAGACAGGGGACATCTCCAAACACCAGACGGACCCACTCCCTGTCTCTATCCCCAGCCACGGGCTGAGAGCAGGGACAAAGGGACCAAAACCCACTAAGAGATGCCTTTGTGTGGCAGCAAAGCCTGGCCCCACTCTGGCCTCCACACAATGACAACAAAGGCTGGATTGTCACCTCTGGAGCTGGGCTCTATCCCCACTGGCCCTGCAGGGAGTCCCCAGCTCACTGGTGCCTGGGGCAGGTGGCTCAGGCTGCTCTGCCCAGCAAGCAGGGGCATGCCTGTCATGCACTTACGCCTTCTTGATGTCGTCGGCAGTGGCATTGCGGCTCACCCCCAACACTTCGTAGTAGTCCACCATGACGTGTGGCTGTCCCGCGGGGTCACTGTGGGGGGTGGAAAGGCAATGTCAGGGGGTCAGCAGGCAACACCTGGCAGCATGGAGGGCAAGAGTGCGTGGACAGGCTGCCCTGCCCTCCCCAGGTGCCATGGCCACCCCAGAGGTCCTCCTGAGAGCAGCTCAGTACCGAACTCACACACGTCTCCTCAGCACCCTGCCTGCGCCTTGACCACCAGGATACACACACAGGCCCTGGCAGAAACCCTATGCTGCTGTCACACCGCCCTGACACCTGCAACACCCCACCAAGACCAAGCAAGGGGACAGGGATCCTCGCTGCCGGCCCCACTGCCCCCAGCTGCCCCAGCTCCCCTCACGCCTCTCCCCACCCTCCCCGCCCTGGGGCACTGTCCTGGGGTGGAGAGGAAGCAGTATGAGCGGCCTGCTAAGGTGCTTATCGGCTGGAGCGGATTAAGGGCTCAGCGGGGACCCTCCCCGTGTCCGGGCACCACGGGGCACTTCAACAGGGTCGGGAACCGGAGCAGGATGCCACCTCTCCAGCCACCCGACCCCGGAGGTTGCCGACCTTCCTTCCCCCGGTGCTCGCCCCCAGTCCGGGTGCATCAGCTGACGGGGAAGGCGGCTCTGGCACCGGCACCAGTACGGCACTGGGAGCGCGGCGGGGCGGTGCTGCCGGGGACCGCCCCCCCGGCCCGGCTGTAAACACGGCGCTCCCGGGGCCGCCCGGCCCGGCACTACTGCTGGAAGTTTCCGTCCTCCCCCCGCCCCCTCGCTGCCACCAGCGGGCAGCCCTGGGCCGCAGCCAGCGGATCTAGGCCACCGGGAAGCGGGGGCGTCAGTACGGGAGGGAAAAGGACCGGACCGGCCCCGCTGCTCCGGCGCGCCGCGGTGCCCCCGCTCCCCAGTGTCCGCCTTTCGCCCCGCTGCTCCCGCCCTCTCACCCTCCCCTCCACCCCGTCGACCCGGTGCCCACCTGAATGCCGCAGCCGAACCCGCCCCGGGCCGCCCGCGGCCGGCGTCGCGCGTCCCCGCGGCCCGGGCCGCCGCGAGCCTGGAGGCAGGTTCCGCTGTCCGACGACCGGAGGCTGCAGCCAACCGCGGAGCCGCTGCCTCGTGACGTCACAAGGCCGCCTTTGAGACCCGTGAATAAGGAGGCGTGCTGGAGAGGGGCGCGGGGCTTCTTCGCTGGTGGGCTCTTTCCCGGTCCCCGTGGCCCGGGAGGGAGCCTGCCGGGAGTTCCAGCCCCCTGCGCCTCTCTACCTTCCGGCCCGGCCCCTGGGCACGTTTCGGGGCACTCACCTCACTCGCTGACCCCGGTGCTGCGAGCACACCGGGGCACGGCCACCGCCCCGGGGCAGCCCTCGGGCTCCGCTTGCCCCTGGCCTCCTGCCGAGTCAGCTGCCCGGCCAGGCCGTGCTGGAAAGGCCAGCGGGAGGGGACAGCTGGGGTGACTCAGCGCTTTGTCCGGGCCGTCCCGCCGGGGCGGGGTGGGGACGTGAAGAGGTAGGTGCAGCCTGCCAGGCTGGGCGGCACGGGTCCCGGCCCAGCGCCTGGGCTGCCTGGCACCACTGCAGCCCCGGTTGAGCATCGCCAGCATTGTGCCCTCCCCAGCTGTGCTTGGGCAGAGAGGGACTGGAAGCAACGAGCCATCCTAAGCACTAGGGTACTCAGGCACCGAGGGCTCAGGGAATGGCTGTGCCCCGGGAGCTTTGATGTGGACCTCTTTGCGTGGCCCCTGCTCGGGGAGCTGCAGCACAGAGGCTGGTCTCACCCATCCTTAGGGTCCCCGGGCCACTCACTTGCACCCATGAACCTCTCCTGACCACAGAGATTGTCCTGTTCCCTCTTACTGTCTGGATGGGAGAAGGAGGGAGCCTGGTCTCTGTAGGGCCAGAGCTTTTTAGATGCCCCACTGCCCCTGCACTGCAGCTGGGATTTCTTCCTCACTCCCTTGAAATTCCTAGCTGGGAAGCCTGGCAAGTATTCCCAGCACCGCTTTGCCTGGCAGACTGGGGAGTCGGACATTAAGACAAGGCCATTCCCAGCAATCCTCGGACTGGTTCCAGGACAGTCATCCCCAGGAAGAGGTCTCTCCAGCCGTGAGCAGTGGGCCTGGCTGAGCACTGGGACGGGTGAAATGCCAAAGTCATCTCCTGTGCCAGGAGCATCTCCTCTCCAAGTTGTGGGAGACCCATCCTCTGCTGTCAGACAGCACTTGGTGATTTCCTGGAGTGACTGCTTGTAGTATTCCCTTTTGTTGGGATTTTTTTTTATTTTTTTTTACTGTATTCCATTGTAGCTTTGCTCTCCTGTAGGTGCCTGCCCAGGAGCAGAGAGCAGGCTGCCTGGGGTGGCTGCCCCTGACCATGGTGCCCTCCCTAAGGCTCTGATTTGGTCCATTTACCTAGCAATGGGTGCAGACATGGCACGGGCACTAGATGGAGCCACAGGCTGCTTCATGGGGACCCCACCTTGCCGGCTGAGGAGATACCACCAGAACTTAGCTGTGTCTGGGCTTCTTGCTTTGTTTTCTCTGGTTTTTGCAGCTGATACGGAGACAAGGAGGTCCCAGAGCTGCCATGTCTCAGTCCACTCTGTGCCCACCGGACGGTAAGGCTTTCCAGCAGGGGGAAGAACCTACATGCTGGCCGGGTCTCTGAAGCCAGGGGAACATGTCACTGCTGCAGGATATGTAGTGAGAAAGACTCACACATCCATAATGTCCTTAGGGCGGGCCTTATGGAGTTGACCAGTAGCCCACCATGGCGCTGGTATGAGAGAGGATGCGGTGCCAAACACAACTCACCCCAAAGTTGCCACAATCACTCCCCTACTCTAACCAGCAAAGACAGCCACTCTGGTGCAGCACATCTCCCACTGGTGCTTCACAAGGCACACACCTTCAGCCATAGCACCCTGCCTGCCCTCTTTTCACTGCTCTTTCCTCCTAGGTCTGCCCAAAGTCCTGGTGCACCTATGTGCCAGCCTGGCTCACACCAGCTTTGAATCCAGCACCAGCATCTTGAGTATGTCTCAAGCAGACCCTTAATACTTTACAAATTCTGGGAATTGCTGTGTTGTGACCCTGTTTTTAGCTTTTAAGGGTCATAAAAATGCTCACAAAGTACTTGTGAAGCTTTCTGAGAAAGTTTTCAGGTGAGAAGCAGGACCCCAAAGGACCAGTGATTGATTGATTGATTGATTTGATTTTGGTTAACCCCATCTCTTAGGAAGCCAATTGAATTGCATCATAAACTCGTGCTATGTTATTAGGCAAACCACATATCATGAGAGTGATTATTTTCAGAGATACACATCATTTCAGCTTTTGATTTCCTCAGGAGAACACAAACCCTTTCACAGCCTCCTCAAAACTGGAAATTACATGCTGTAAAATTGCATTTGTGGTGATTTTTGAACTGTGGAGTGATGTGCTTGGTGTGTTAATGTGCCAACTGTTCCCCTCTTTATACCCAGCTGTCTCCCCTCCCCTTCTCGCCAGTCCCTGAGGGAAGGTCTCCACACATGGAGTTGGAGCAGGGAGGTAGCAGGACGCAGAGTTGGAGCCAGTGGGCTGAGATGGGAAATGGTTGAGCACACCAAGGCAGGCTGCTGGGTGCCATTTCCATCCCACCTTCCTCTTCCTCTTTCTCCCAAGAGAGACAACAACAGCAGCCATGGCTGTGCTCTGGGCACAGCCACATGGCTGGTGCAACCCCTAGAAAAAGGTCATTGGGAGCAGTGTGTTTGCTCACCTCTAGAAGGACTGCACCAGGGTGGGGACCCTCAAGTGCAGGGGGCTGGTGACAGTCGAGGATATCACTTGAGTGGCATCCATTTTAAAAATCCATATTCATTCTTTTACCCCTAGTCCTGCTGTCACACCCAAACAACCCTTCCTGGCTGTACTGGCTTCCCTGCACATCCAATTTCCCCACACCTTTGTGTTTTTGATGTTCCTGTGTTTGTCTAGATGGCCATCCTCTGAGCTGCCTGCCCAAGCTGCTCTGCGTTCATCCCAGATGGCTTTTCTAGAATGGCACCTTCTCTGGATGCTGGGGAGCATCCAAGGAGGCAAAGTCATCCAGGTGCTTTCAGCAGCAGTTGGTGTAGCAGGACAGATAAGTAAGAAGCAGCAAAGCCAGGGTGACTTTCATTCAAGCAGGGCAGTGACTCTTGGCCAGGTTCAGCAATGGAATAGGCACAGGCTGTGCACCCCGACCTCTGCTCTGCAGGAGACCTTGTCTGCGCTGACACTGGGGCTGCTGCCCCAGCCAAAAACAGGCAAAACTGAGGTGCTTGTAGATATTAAATCAACAGAGCCAGAGGCTGATGGAGGTGGCAGAAGCCCATGACTGAATAGGCTATACACACATGGGCCTGGGCAGCAGCTGAGCTTAATGGCAGCAAGGGGTTTCACCCCATCCATCGCACATGGTTGGGAGCAGGTGGGAGGCTACAGAGCCCCAAGAATTCTGTGATGCTTGGGAGCAGGGTACCCCACTCCATGGGTGAGGCTGGGTGCTGCCTGGTCCGTACCACATCTTCCAGCTACATGCACAACCTTAGCCCATTGCCTTCATGCTCTGCATGGTTCAAAGATGAAATATGAGCCAAACAGGGTGAAATGAAAAACAAGAAAAAACATAAAAGGATGCCAGTAAGCAGCCTTCCACTGTTTTCCATAGACATCAGTGCCTAAATACCAGTGCAACACTGTGGCTGCAATGGAGAAGGCTGTAATTTGGATGCCATCTGTAACAAACCAGTGTGTAAAGCATCACCTGCTAAACCTGACATTTTCCATTCATCAGGCCTACACTGAGAGTATTAATAGACCTAACTGAGGGTATTACTGAGCTGCTAATGGAAATCTTTAACAGAGCTAGGAAAACTGGAGTAATTCCAAGGGACTGAAGGACAGAAATCACTCTGATCATTAAGAAAATAAACTGGTTGACCTAGAAAACTCTACATTACTGATAAGACTAGAAAAAATATCGAGTTAATTTTGATCCTTTCAGCAAAATACTAAATACTTTAAAATGTGTTTAGTAATGATCAGCCTCACCTCAGGGAAGGCAGATATTGCTCTGCAAGTGTAGCCTTTCAGCACAATCACGTCTGGTTGATTCAGACCAACATCACTTTCATGACATCTTTACTTGAAACCTAGCAGGAGATAATGATAGCAGCATTCGCATAAATCATAGCATTGCCACAAAGAGGGATGGAATAACCTGTCCTCCATGTCCATGGAATAAGGACACTCACAGCTGCTGTCAAAGGTCTTTCCAAATCTACTTGTGTTGTACCAAAATATTTACCTTATCATGCCAAGGCAGCCTGTTTACACTCCTGCATTGCTAAGGACACACCAGATGCACCAAGTGTGCTTGTTAGATAGGTGCTATACTGCCAGTGGCCTTGTGGGGGATCCACATCGGTGAGTGCAAGGCCCATCGTAACAAATGTTTACTAAGAAACAAATGGGATAACACTGAGCTTGGTAGAGTAGTGGCTTGTGAAGAGAACAATTAACTATTATGGATGGTTTAGAATTTGCATGATTAAAAGGCCATGTTGCAACAAAATTTTGTTTAATGCAAAAATTGCTTTAAAATGAAACACAAAGTAATTCATTTGTGAATTTGAACAGTTGTCACTTATTACTCTGCAAATCCACTTGCCACTCTCAAACTTTATCAGTGGTAATCTGGGATTCATTTCAAGAACACTGATTAAACTGCCGACCCTGGTAGTGCCTGACAGGTATCCCCCCAGAAGCCCAGCAGCCCTTTGTTGATGATTCACCATCATCAACCAGCACTTGGATAGCCTGGGCTGCCTCGCCAGGCACTGCATCAATACTGCCACTCACTCCCTTGGACAAGCCAGTGACAGCTCTGCCTTTCCCTGCAGCAAACGTCTCAGGAATGAAACCAGGCTTGTTTGGCAAGGTGGTTTTCCATGGTTAACTGATGACCAGTAAATATTCTGTGATTCTGTGAAGATGCTGAGGCTCCCCCAACATGTGCAGGAGCCCTCAGTACACAGCTCTTGCCAGGCGCTGCATCCCTCTGCCTGGGAGGTGGTAAAGCCCTCCTGGCTGTGTCTGATGCAGGGCTATTAAATGACAGTGTGAGAGCCACACCATCCCAGGGAAGGGCACAGCAGCCCCAGAGTGTACAGGGCACCTGGGGATAGCTCATCCTAATAAGGAGGACCACATGAGGCATGGGATCTCAGCAACCTGGGGCTCGTGAGTCTTTACAACAGGGAAATCAGAGTATCATAGAATGGTTTGGCTTTAAAGGGACATTAATACCATTAGGTTGCAGTGGTTTATCTACCTCAAAGGAGCAGGTGTACCTGCAGAACTGCCCAGAATGACTCTGCCATGTCCCCTCTGCTGCCCCAGAGGCTGGGGCTCAGCCACAGTCCTGCAGACAAGGCAGTGCTCCTGGGAGGGGGAAATGATTGCTGCCTCTTGCTCCATCATTGACAGCTCACACAAGCACACTGTGCAATTGCAACACAGATGACCACAGCTTTGCTGTAATTCCTGAGAGCTTGTAAGACAGGAAGGCCTAAAGGGGCTGGGATGGACCCTGACTTCTCACCATGCCTATGGGCCTGCCTGGGGCACACAGAGCCCCTACATCCAGACAGGGTACCCCGTGCCTCTCCAGAAGTTCCTACTGTCACCCAGCCATGTAGAATTCCTTGCACTTCTGCTTCTAGCTATTCATATGATGCTTGTGCCACCAGCAGCTTCAGGACTTGCTGGAGATTAGGAAAAGCAGCACTGACCCCTCCACACAGCCCACCAGTGCTGCACACTTGCATTCCCTGTGAGCATGGGAACACGTCAGCATGCTCAGCCCCTCCACCACCTGCCTGGAGGCAGCTTGTTCACACCAGGCATGCTCGTAGCCCTGCCATGAAGTCACTGCAATTAGCCAGATGTGGGTTTATTTTTCTCCCGTGGGTGTGTAGCTGCCTTTCCCAGGACGCGAAGAAAGGCGGGTGACACTGCCAGCCAGGGAGGCTGACTCTGATCTAGGGAGGCCGCTCACTCAGGGCTGTTGTGCCTGAGAAAGAGCTAGTCCCAGCTCGTCCATGGGTTCCTGTTAGCCTTGCAGGTTGAGGCTTGGCATGTGTGTGGGGCTGCCTCTGTCCCTGGGAGTGCCTCCCTTCTCCTGCCACTGCCCAATGATTCAGNCCCTTGAGATCTTTAAGGGTCGTTTAGATGTGGTTTTGAGGGACATGGTTGGACTTGATGATCCCAGGGGTCTTTTCCAACCTGAATGATTCTATGATTCTTTCCCTGAGAGTACAGGAAATTTAATTTAATTTAATTTTAATTCCCATCTGCATCTGTCTTAAATATATCTTAAGGCCATTATTTAGTCTCTGCTTGGTCTTCTAAGATAGTCTCCATTCTTTCAGCCTTTAATTGCAGCCCATGATGTTCCAGTGACCCTTATTTCTCATCTCTGGATCATCTCCATCTACTCCAGATGAAGGACGAGGTGCTCAGAGGACCCTTTCTGATGATAAATAACAAGGCAGGCAGATTTTAAATAATGGCAAAGGGAGCATTTTCTGCCCAACTCCATGCTGTACTAGAACATTTCAGGGTAGCAAAGTATGTCTCAAATGCTGTTATGCTAGAACTGCTGTAGCAATCAGATATATAAAGCTGGGCTGTCATCAGGAGCAAGCCATGCTTTGGGGACAGTGCACAACAGCTCGCTGGAATACTCCTGGAGCAGTTAGCATCACAAGGGACTTGCTTGAACTCCCAACATCTACAGGATGCAGTTAAGCTCCACAGCTTCATGCTGTTACCAAAGTAATTATTTCCACCAAGCAGTGTTATCCACTCTGTTAATGCAGAGCTGCCCTTTTGCTTTGAGAGAGTTGTCACGATTCACTCTGCAGCAGAGCAACACTGGATCTCTGGGCTTAACAACCCAGCAGTGGGTTTGTTGACCGAGTCCTTGGTCAATCAAGAGACAATCTTGGTCATATGGATCTCTGGGATCTGTCGACCTGAAGAGCTTTGCCTCCTGCCTGGTTGCTTCTGGGCTCAGGATGCTGCCATATCATCCAGTGCAGCTACTGCAGGAAAGAAAACTGCACAGGGCACTGACAGGCTGGAGGCATATCCCAGTTCCTCCATCTTCCCGATGAATTATGCTGCTAAGAGGATTATCAGGAGAGCAAATGTGCAAGGATGGAGTGAGACATAAGGAGGGCAGGCACAGATTCAACCTCTTTGGGAAGCCTCTGGCTGAGGTTAAAGACATGGACAGGAGCCCTGGTCCTGAAGGACCCCTCATCATCTGGTGCTTGCCTTGTGCCCTACAAAGCTAGGCTTAAAGTGGAGGGAACGGGCTTCCTTCCTGAGCTCACAGCACAATTGTGGTCTCTTCTACCTTCACAAGACAGCTGTGTCCCCAAACTGCCCTGTGACCCTATTTACTCTGTCTGGAACAGTCTGGGTAGAGCTGAGGTTTGAAAAGTGAGAACAATAGTTTGGGCTTTCCACAATGAAGAGAGCGGGTAACTAGGGTGTGGATGGGATGTATCATGCTGGACTCCAAACAGGTCATCTCCTCCTACACTCAGCTCTGTCTGCTTTTAGGTGTGGCAGACTTTAACATACTTCTGGAAGACAGCTATTGAAGAAGCTTTGTTTGGGTAACAGCAAGCTCTGAATGGGGTCCCTGTCCCAGCAGGTACCTGTCTGAGAGCTGGTTGATCTCCTGGGCCCCATAAGCAGCAGCAAGCAGGGATTTCCCCCCTGGAGAATGCAGGCCTCTGACTCTAAGGTATCTTCAATCTCATTTTGTTGGTTTTTTTTTTTTTTTCATTTTTGTATCAAGAGATGGTTGGATTCTGACTTGCTAGCCCAAAATTTGCCTTGCTGGCTTTTGGTACCTCTCTGGGTGTTGGTGCAAGGTCCCACTTAGTTCTGAGCAAAGATGAAAATGTTTACTGATCACTTCTTGCAACCTTGTGATTTCTGATCTGGTCTGAAAACATTTGCAAGGTCTTTTTAGACATGTGAGTAACATTTCTGAGGGAGAGGGTTCGTCTCGGGACAAATCTTCTTCCAGGCAGGATGAGCACAGCCCCCGCTGTGTGCTTGCAGGCTGCTGCTACCAGCATCTGGCAGGCTGCTGAGCAGTTAGGCACTGACAAGACACAAATGATTGGTGCTCCCGGGATTTAGCCAGCTGCTCTTAAGCATTTCAGAAAAGCTTAGGCATCTGTTTGGGCTTTTCATATCTGAGGTACGTGGAGACACGTAGCTCCAAATGACTCACTGCTCTCTTGTCAGGCATTGCTGCCCTGCTTGTTCAACATAACAGCATCTGAGTGGTTATTTTCACCATGAGCACACATTTGCACCAGTGATGAATCTAGGGACATTTCACCCTCACCCCTCTGCCAGAATGGTATATAAATAGATCCAGGCATCTCCTGGAGAAGTATCACTACATTTTACACCCCAAGGTGCCACCAGATTATTATACAAATCTTCTGAAGCTGGGTGAACTGTGCAAACCAGTGCTTGTCACTGCCTACCTCTGACACCCATGCTTCCAGCCACTGCTGCAAAGCATTCATGCTATAAATGTCCCAGAATTAATTGGCACCATGGAAGTAAGGAGGCTGCTAGGAGACACTCAGACAGAAGTGACATATTGGCATCCAGCACACATTTCACTGAGCACCTTGGCAAAGATTTTCACAGGGAAAGATGATCCCCTCACTCCTTTTCACAGCAGTTAACTTCTGGAGCTCATATTTTGATGCCTAAGTGCTACCAATTACTCTCTCACTTTCATGGACTGTCTGCATCAGCATGGTCTATGCTGTCTAGTGATCTCTGAGGTCACTCAAAGGACATTTATAACACGAGGAGTTTAGGTATTTCCAGAGTTATCTAGTCACCATAGCATCCTGTCCTGGTTCAGCAGCACTCAAAATCTGGTGCACCCCTGTGGAGAAAAACCTTTTCCTACCAGCTTGACTAAACCCACTCTGATCATTTGGCTCAGTCATTTCTGCAGGTCTCAAAAATGTGTTGCTTAGACAACAGCACAGTCTTCACAGAAGTACTGCTGCTTTCAGTCACTTTACACGTGTTCATCAGTGAAGGTGACACTTTACAGGTGACTCAGGCACAAAGAAAGGCCTTTGTGGGTGGATTATTTAGGTCCAGCTTTCAACTTGCAGAATGAGCTGAGAGATGACAGCACCTGTCAGTGAAAACTCATTAAATTGGAAGGCTCAGGCAGAGACAGGGCTGTTTCTACACCAGAGTGGATACTGAGAGCATTTTGGAGGAGGTAGGAAAGGATGGACACATTAAATTATCAAAGCCAGTGAAGTAATCACAAAAAGACCCCCACTGAGGTGCTCAAAGTTTTTCCCATCCCCTTCACTGGTCATTTCATAAAGCTTTATGAAATCAGATCAAAACTGAGGTAGAGTGAGTCTGGAGAAGGAGGAGCTCATCAGCAGGCACAGCTTTCAGACACAGCCCTGAAGCACAACGGTCTTTGATGCACTTGCAGCAAAGGACAACAGTACAGAGTTTTTCTCCTTTTTATCATTGATCTCCAAAGAGGCTGGGAAACTTCGTGCTTGCCTCTGAAATGTATGCTCCACCTTTGTTTTCTCCAGAAATTCTCACGAGTGTTCCTTGGGGACCTTGGGTGGCTCGCAAAGACCCAGATCCATGCTTGCCGGAGGATCACATCAGCACCTCCACCCACCAGAAGGGAAGACCTGAACCAAGTTCTTTGTTGTCTTGCCTTCCTCAGGTCCCGGAGTCTGTTCCAATTAATGCCTGGATGGTGCCTCCCACCAGCAGGACACCCGGCAGGAAGATGCCATCTCTGCCCCTTGGGCGGAAGTGCCTCTGCCAAGACTGGCAAGTGTAGCGAGACCAACCCCTATGCCCCTCTGCTCTTCCCTCGAGGGTCCCCCGGCTCTCCCGCGGCACCTGCGACGCAAGGAGCGGGGGACCCCCACGGGATGCTGCTCCTCGGTGGTCCCGCCAATGCACCCAGCCGGCTGTCGGGCAGCACAGACTCATCTATGCACATGTATGCAACTCTGCGCAATTCACAGAAATTTATGCAAACTCAAGGGCCAGTCTCGGGCGGGGCGTCCCGCCCCGCGGCGCCAGTGCCACCCCCGGTATAAGGCGGCAGCGGCTCGGCCGTTCTGGTTGTGCGGAGCTGCGTCAGCCCGGGAGAGGCAGGTCGTGCGGCATCGGCATCATGGTGAGTGCCTGCCTCGGGCTGCCCCCTCCCTCCGGTTCCCGTGGGTGCTCCCAGGAGTTGGGGGGGATCCCGGAAGGGCCCACCACTGAGCAAGCTGCGACCTCCATAGCTTTCGTGGGGGCGCTCTCCAAGGAGCCCAGCGGTGCGGGCAGCTGCCGGCGGGAGTACCGCGGTGCTTGCCCTACCTCTGCCTGGCTTCAGCCTTTTCGGAGATGCTCCCTTCCCGGCACTCGGCAGCCTCTCTCTTTCGAGCATTCCCTTGCACCCGTCTGACACAGCCGAGGCAAGGATGCCACCAGCGAAACCCCGCCGTGCACTGAGGTCGTCGTTTGGGCTGACCCTCCCATCCCACCTGCCAGCTCCCCACATTGTGGAGTCCCATCTGAGCCCCAGGAGCAAAATGTGGCTTCACCCACTGCGCTGCACTACAGGTGCCAGG
>VYZU01088195.1:13756-26795 GCA_013401355.1 Ceyx cyanopectus | reverse complement strand
TTTTAAATATTATCCAGTATCTTCAGTGGTAAGTGCAGGAACATTTTTTGAGATAATTACTCTTTCATTATCTGGATTTACATTTAAATATGATGTTAGAAGTTTAATAACTTCCAGAAACATATAGTCTTTTTAAATAAGCATTGTAGACCTATTCTGGAGATGGAAGCATTCATTAAAGAATTCATTCTGACAAAATAACAATTAAAATGTAACTGTGATGCTCAGTATTATAACTTTTTCAAATCTTAGTAGCATGGCTTCCCTCAAGGTAAATTGAATGGCTGTGATGAATTGTGCCAACTATGCAACTAATAAAATTACAACAGGGTTACAAAGAATTCTTCAGAGGCCATAAACTAAATAGAATCTTGACTGGAAAAAAAAAAGGATAAATACCTGTGCCAAGTATGTTAGTATTAAAAAAGAAAGTGGTGAATAAATTGATATTTACACTAAGATCTGACAGAGGCATAGTTTGGAAAGCCAGACATTTATGAATGAGAACTAGAAAACACTCATACAAAAAATCCATGAGTATGTGATCTATTGCATCATGCATAACACAGAGAGTAGTTTACTTTGGGGTATTGTTCTTCATTTCTATTAAAGAAAATGAAACTTTCTTGACATCTGAAAATTATTATCACAAATACATTGGCAGATTTGGGTTGCAATGATATGCACACAAAGAGAAGAGAGATGGGTAAAATGTGGTAAATCCAGTTTCCATGATGGAATCAGATTACTGCCATCAAACAAAGTTCTTCCCCACTGACTTTTTCCTTCCCTCCTTTTTAAGGGAACAGTATAAGAAGGGTATTATGGAAATTCTGGAACCTAGAAGCTAGGACATGTGGCTACCCTGCTGAAAACACATTCAAGTAGTTTCTAATTGTTAGTATTTTGTAGTTTCCCTGGACCAAGGGGGGCAAGTAGGAATATGCAGTAGCCCTAGACTTCTTATCCAGAAAAACCTTATTCTTTGTAATCCTTCCTTTCCAGACATTCCTTTCTGAAAGACAAGAAACCCCAGTCTTTAGCCAATAAACAGAGACAATATGTTGTGTACTGTACTGCACAGGTCCTGTTACAATTAGTGAAACCTAGATGCAAAATTTTCCAGCTGTATTTCCTGAGGCAAAATCTGTCCAGATGGAGGAATGCACCTCTGCACCCCTCAAGAAAGATGCTCCTTAGAAGATATACTCCACAATATGATTTTATCAACTCAACCTGATAACCTGTTTTTCAGATGAGACAACAGGACTGCTGAAGGATTGGCCAGTTAAATGAGGATTAAATTTGCAAACACCAGGAACAGATTTAATGGAGTGAATAATGAGGTTTGTTAATTCACAGCTGTGGAGTTCACAGTTATGTCATGGTTGTACCTTTAATCAAAGGAAAAAGTGTAAGTAGACTCTAGAAAATATAGGAGAGAGCATCTCGAATTTCAAAAATAACAAATCCAAATGGAAAATAATCTGCCACTTTCTAAATTTAATCAAGTCTACTAACCAAGAAATCAAAGCAGGGAATGAAAGTTAAGTATGGCAGGGAAGAATGTAATTGAAGAGAGCATCATTTGTTTTGTTAGCTATATACCAAAGGAAAATATGCCTGGTTGGGAATGAGCCAAGAGAATCAAGAAGCTAGAATGGAAAGGGGCACTCACCTTGTGGATCACTCTGATGAATCTTCTCTGTGCTCAGACTTAGCCAAGTGCCAAATATAGCTACCAGGGCTGTGCAGCATTAGTTCAGTCCTGCTTAACAACTGCTGCCTTCATCTATCAAAGTTTATATAAACTCTAGTACTGCTAGATAATGGGATAGTTGCAGATCTGAGACAACAGAGATGAGATTCACCAAATGCTCATAGTAACAGCAAAATATATATAACTGTATTCACTTTAACAGGAATTTCCCATTAATATCAAAAAGATTGACTCAATATTTTATCTTCAACATGGACTACAGCTGGAAGTTGGTGAGAGATTTCAGGTAAGAGACACCAGGTAACACATATTTCAAATGTGATGCAATGCTCTGTTGTTCTTCTCTCTTCTTTTGTACGACCACCAATAGTTACAGAGCAGCCATAATTGTAATTAATATTGTGTATGACTGTTTTCTTAAAAATGAAAGGAAGAATAAAACCTGCTGTTTCTTGATGGGACAAAATCTTTCCACTATGATATCATGCTTTCTTTACCAGAGTGATTATATTACACTACCAGATCATCATGCAGTTCCAATTAAAGAGATGAACTGTTTTCTTCATCAGATGAATGTTAGAAGCAGATCAGCAGCATGCAATGCCTGTTTCAACTGTGGAATGACTTAAGTAGTCTGAAGACAGCCTTACTTTGAAAATAGATTATTCAGCTATATATGCTCTAAATAGCAATTTTTTGCTTTACCTTTCCAAATTGGAATCAATTAACAATCTAAATCCTAAACCAAAGAACTGTCATAAACTCAATTTTTCAATTGCCTAAGTTTATGCTAAATCATCTAGCTAAAGATGTAAAGATGTTTTTGAAACATTCCAGACTCACTAACATTTTACAAAATACAATAAAATNTCAAGTGCAATAATATAAATAAATAAATAGTAATAACAGTCAATCTCAGGGCAAAAGGAACACTAAAAGATTTAAATGATGGCATCTGCTACCCCAAAGTACTTAATATTGCTCATAAAGTGATAAAAGCAAGGAGATAAAAGGAGATAAGAACAAAATCTTCAGCTTCCAAGAAAAAAAAAAAAAAAGAATCTTCCAAGATCTGAAAGCCTGATAGCTGGGTCCATTGATAACTAGGCCTGATGGCACTCTAGAAAATATAGTGCCCAAGATGAAGGAAGATGAAGACAGGCTAGGTCTTTCCCTGCTCTAATTTCTGTGAGCTGGCCAAGCATGTGTGATTGATCCCAAATGGAATTCACTACATTTCCATTTATAGTATAAAGGGTTTTGAAAACAAGACAGAGGCCCAACTATTCACAAGGCACTAAGCAGAAAAGCATAGGTTTAAAAAAAAAAATCAGCATTACTATTCATTTATAACTTCCTTCAGAACCTGAATAAGATTTGTTTCATTTTCCACCTTAAAATCAATTATCTGTGAGATATGATATTCTTTTGATTTCTCTAAAGAAACAAAGCAGCCTGCCTTAACAAGCTGCTTTTTTAGCATTTAGCAAGCAATTCTACAATTCTTGGCAATTGAGCTGGTCATTTATTCTATTGCATGTTCATCACAGTGGCAGCATTGCTGATGTGATTATTTTAGATTACTATTACACAACATGTTAAAGAGATCCATTGACTTCACTGGGAACATTCATACAATTATTCACATTCATACAATATTACACTACAAACTCATGGATAGCAACAAGAAAACTGCATCTTAGCTCAGAAAGCAAAATATTTCAATCACTACTCAGAAAAATACATATTTTAATTCTTTTAGCTCTTTTCTAATTTTTAAAAGTAATTAAAAAAATCTTATATTACAATTAAAGATCTTTGATTTTACTTTTCCCTCTGTAGGTACCTCCACAAACTACTTGTGTTACCACAGGACAGAAAAATAGGTCTTAGAAAAACATTTAAAAAACACTAAACTCCAAAACATTTTTACAATGGCTGCTGAATTTAACAATGAAGATATTGCTGATTAAAGTGCAATTGCATTAGGCTATGGATGATCTCCACTCAGGATATTCAAGAACAGCACAATTTTCTTGATTTTATGGTTCACTTTCTTTGTTAGTGCCCACAGACTGTTTTCAACAGATATTCAGTATACAAGTGGGAATTCTGTATGATAAGCATATAACTATACATCTGCACATAATTTTTATCACTATGAGGAGGCTTATTCTTATTTTGGTCTACAGATGAGTGCTGTTAACTGATGCTAGTGTTAAACAGCTTTAATATAATATAAACATAGTATTTGACACCTAGACTCTAGCTAGTCATCCATTATGGAGGGAATGGCATAGTATGTAGAACAGAATGTTTTTAGTATTTAGATGTATTCCTCTTCAGGAAAGTGACCAGTGGATGATTTTAATCAACCTTTTCTGATAAAGGTAAGTTTATTAGATCAACTACTCTTCAGACTTGTTTCAAAGTAGAAAAGTTCTAGTCTAATCAAATCTTCCAGATCTTCACAAAGAAAATGAATACAGAGTCAGAGTGCCAAGTCACAGAGCAGCAAAGCCTGGGAAAGTTCCCAAGCAAAATTTCAGATTTGAAAATTAATAATGAGAAGAAAAA
Organism: Ceyx cyanopectus; assembly: GCA_013401355.1. NCBI lineage: Eukaryota > Metazoa > Chordata > Aves > Coraciiformes > Alcedinidae > Ceyx > Ceyx cyanopectus. The sequence goes on along the minus strand of VYZU01088195.1, from coordinate 22,498 downwards.
AAACAACAACTGCCTACAGTGGCAAATGTTTTCTGTAAACTATTTTTGTTTCTGGGAAAAAATGTGATTCTGTTTTGTCCCTGTTGACATTTCCATGCTATGAGTGGAGCTGGCTGAAATAATTTTGTATGTACATTCATTTGCATACTGGCCACAGCTCATTAGAATAGATGGCATTTCTAGCAGAAGTTTACAACTGCAGAGTATTCATAGCTCCCTTGTCTTTCAAATGTGTCATTTGAGGGTACTTAGTGAACCATATATTCATTATATCATCATTATGATAACCATGTTATCATAAACATATTCAGTAAGAACAAATAGGTACAACTAAAACAGATATTGCTATTTATTTTATTTTTAATTACAGTTTAACTTCCTTAGGCATGCTGGTTCTTCAACTCTCATTGTGATATGCTCCTTCAAATGCTTGACATAAATAACTGGATAGCAAAAAAGAACAGTGTATGCCATTTAGCTGTAAATGCCCTTTAAATAACTTGCATCCAGCACAACAGGTAATGTGCAATAATTCTAGTAATCCATGACTGATTACTCACCTCATCAACTTGAGGATCTTGAGCCTGAGCAGCATTGGGCACTGGGGAATCACAGTCTGGGCTATAATGCTCACAATAGTCATAGGCAGCTCTGGGGTCAGCTATAATCAGAAGCTGTTGGATCTCACCCTGCAGGAAAGCATATGCAGATTAAATAACAAAAACTGAAAACAAAACTAGGTACATGACACTTGGAACAGGTATTAGATTAACATCTGTGCTTATAAATAACAACACCTAATTTCTGCTGCTATTCTGGAAGACATCTGTTGTTCACATGGCAAAAACATGCAAATTAATACTGAGTGGACTAGGTGGAAAATTCTTGCTTAAATGCTCTGGTTTGGAAAGTAGAGGGTGGGAAGGTGTAACTTTGTCATTTTCATGCTGTTTGTTTACTTCTTCACTGGGAACCAGTCTAAATTCCTAAGATTTAATTCAGGGCACTTCCTATTACCAGCATGCAGCTCAGCATGCAAGTGATCAACAGTAGAATTTTGAGAATTTGCATTACATTTGTACTTTCAGATAAAGGAGAAAATAAAATAAAATACAATGGCTGTAGCAGAGACACTGCTATTGGAATAAAAAATAATTAAGTAAGCACTGGGTAAATACACACTATAGAATATGCTGAGATAAACATTTTAACAGCTAACAAATGTTACTTTCATTTCTATTCCTATATATCATGCCTAAAAACATCACAGTAAAGAGACCCACTGTTTTGGATAATAAAAATGGCTCTGCTGAGGCCCCCTACAGAGACCTTGTATGTTTATCATTTTCCACAGAAAGCTGTCTGCTATCCAGTGTACTCCTTAATATAGTGGTACCATTTAAACACTGTTAGGTAAATTCCTGCCAATATTTCCCCTATAAATTTCCTCATTCAGGAGCTTCTTATGCTGTCATACAAATATGCTTGTTGAAAATTGGCATCTGTTCTTGGTCAAAATCCATTAACTTCAGTCTCTCGTTGCTTCTTCAAAAGAGGGGATTTTTAAGCTTTTCTATACTTCTAGTGTAAATCTATTTTGTGTTTACAAAAACTGTGGCAAAGGAATCACTCTGTTAGTAAACCTGTGCATATATTTTATTTATAGAGAAAACATCATAACTAATGGAAACGTACAGCTGGGAAAATTTACAATAAACTCAATTTATTGTAAATTTCTCAAGTATTTCCACAATTGCTTTCTATCTCTCAGAACAGTAGCATAAAAAAAATAACAAAATTGAATAATATTTCAAAATAATAAAGAGTAAGTTGTAAAGCTCCATTTTTTCAAAAAGCAAAATCACAGAAAGAAGCAAAAAGTCTTCTACAATTTTCCTATTTCTACAGTATTTTTTTACTAACAACATAAAATATTAAATACTAAGTTTCATAGCACATAATGGCTATACATTACAAATTTGTTTTTTCCAGTACTCTCAACTTACTCTGTAGACTTATGTGTGTCTCAGATTAATTTAGACTTGGAATGTAGCTCTTTTTAAGCTTCCAGAAAGTATACAAATGCAGTAGTTTGTTCCTCTGCCAGTGGTTCTGGACTGACTCTTATTTTCCTTAGCTCACTAATGCTTCAGGATTTGGACATCTTCCTCCAAAACCTGCTCTATGTATAGAGAAATTCTCCCTCAGATGACTCCCTCAGGAGCTTGAGTGCTTTGAGAGATTTTGGACAGTCATTGTCAGCCAGGGCTACCAATTCCCCAGCTCCAGCAAAGTGCTTCCAAAATTTGCCTTTCCTCTTTCACCAGCAAAATTAAAACTAAGTGAAGCAGAGGAATAAATTAGAATTAGCAACTGGAAGACAAAAGAGTGGAATAGGAGGTGGTTGGGGCAGCACCCCTGAAGCTATTGCAGGTGAGGTTGGCCAAGGCTCTGAGCGGCCTGGTCTAGTTGAGGGTGTCCCTGCTCCCTGCAGGGGGCTGCACTAGATGCCCTTTGGAGATCCCTTCCAGCCCTAAACATTCTGTGAAAAGAGGTAAGTCTTTTGGAACAAATATTAGAGGTGGATGTGTAGAACCCCTGCCCTCGGCCTGTTGTGCTCATCTTGCTTTCTGAGGTGCCCACCACCACGTACACAAGTGTGCCAGCAGTGCCAAAACTGCTCCTGAAACTCCTGCTGTTCACTATGACACACCAAAAGAACTCAGGGTGGGGAATGCAGCCAATATTCCAGAGCTTGCTTTGTGCTAATCTCGAATGCCACGGAATTTTGGCAATGGGTTTTGTCAGATTGTGTTTGCAAGAAGCACTCAGCATGCTGTTACCACTTGGCTTAGATGGCCCTAAATTGGTTAAAGCTGTTCCTGATCCATTGACTGCATTTCCCAGCCCCTCCTGTCTGCCTGCCATGGGTCCACATAGGGGGAGGCCCTTAGAAGTCTTGCACAGCATACACAAATTGCTTCTGGCTACTCATGTGCAAACAGTTTACTGAGGAACTGATTGATTTATCATTTGGCATCTCAAATGGCAATTTTCCTCTTTTTACTTTAACATCTGCTGCAAAAGTATTTCCAGAAAATGACTAGTTTTCTTTTTCTGTATTTTTATTTTTCTGTCTTTATTAATTAAATGGCTTCGAGTGTTTCTATGTGATATTTTGTTAGTGAAGAGCTTTCATTTCAGATCAGGCCAATCATCTCAGCATATGAAATTCCACTTACATTATTGTGGATTTCATTCCTGTGACTTAGTTTTATTTCTAAGGTATTTGTTGGACAAATCTACACTGAAAATTTTGCACTGAACTTTAGTCTTCAAAAACATATTTGTTGATTTTAACTGCTTGACTTTCACAGTATTACAGAGTATTTGGGGTTGAAAGGGACCTTGGAGATCATCGAGTTCAACCCTCAACTTTGTGAGACTAAATTTTATAAAGTTCTTTAAGAATAAACTATAAATAATTAATCTGGCCATAGTTAATGAGCTGAAGTAATAAATTAGGCACATAAGTCCTAAGAACTTTGAATGAAACTATGGATAAATGGGATCATGGGTTATTAACAATTTTAGCAGTTGTTTAGATAACTCAGTGTTGGTTTGGAAACTGTGTATGCATTAAGTGCATAATGTTATTTTTATATGAAAATTGCAGGAAAAAATAAAGTCTCACAGGACAGAGTGATGAAAGCAAGAGGAGAGCAAAGATGGGCAAGTAGATGGGAGAACTCTGATGCCTTATAACACCTTTTTTTTCCTTTTTTTTCTTTTTGTCTTGGATAACAATACAGTGTATTTTAAACAGTGCTTTTCAGATATTTAATATTACTCATATCTTAGAGATGAGAAAGCTNAAAAATATAAATATTAGAAAAAATATTAGAAAAAATACAGTTAAAGTCTATGAATGTTTTAATTACTATTTGGGGAATGTGCTTATAATTAAAAACAGAGGTTTTTGAATCAGAATCATATGAAAAAAGCTGCCTGAAAATCATAAAATATTTTGCCCAAGTTACACCTATCAGGGAACCATGGTACAGAACACCACCAAATAAGCTAGTCTTTGCAGAATACTCCAAGGCTACTAAAAAGAGCTAATCAGACATGATGAAACATTTGATTTNCCTCAACTTTGTGAGACTAAATTTTATAAAGTTCTTTAAGAATAAACTATAAATAATTAATCTGGCCATAGTTAATGAGCTGAAGTAATAAATTAGGCACATAAGTCCTAAGAACTTTGAATGAAACTATGGATAAATGGGATCATGGGTTATTAACAATTTTAGCAGTTGTTTAGATAACTCAGTGTTGGTTTGGAAACTGTGTATGCATTAAGTGCATAATGTTATTTTTATATGAAAATTGCAGGAAAAAATAAAGTCTCACAGGACAGAGTGATGAAAGCAAGAGGAGAGCAAAGATGGGCAAGTAGATGGGAGAACTCTGATGCCTTATAACACCTTTTTTTTCCTTTTTTTTCTTTTTGTCTTGGATAACAATACAGTGTATTTTAAACAGTGCTTTTCAGATATTTAATATTACTCATATCTTAGAGATGAGAAAGCTGAGAGCTTGGTCTTTGCCTTAGTTGCCCAGAGGTGAAGGGAAACAAGGTATTCAAGCATACCTAACATTAAAATACAAGTACTGCTTGTAAGAAAAAAAGGTTTAGTTTGGAGTCTTAATATTTGGTTTGGATTACAAGTACTTTATGGAAATAGACACTAAGTTGTTGTCAAAGTCAACACAACTCACAAATGCATATTAGGNGAACCATGGTACAGAACACCACCAAATAAGCTAGTCTTTGCAGAATACTCCAAGGCTACTAAAAAGAGCTAATCAGACATGATGAAACATTTGATTTTTTTGTGGTATGCCACAACAAATGTGGAGAAGCAGGCTAGAGAGAGAATGTGCTCAAATGCACTGAATGCCTGCCTCTTACAACAGCTGCAGGAACATTGACTGCAATGAGGGAACAGCCCAGCTAAGAATGAGCACTGTGGGCAACTCAGCCATTGAAAATTCCTCTGTGAATCTCACAGACATTCCACAGTGACACACTAGAATAAGGAATTTTATGCATTTGTTGAAAAACACACCTCACAAAGTAATAATGAGCATCAGTATCTGCACTGAAAACAGTTTTTTGATATGAAAACAAGTTTTCAACTCTGAAAAAAACCCAAAAAATTGCAATGGACACCCAATTTGCAGGAAAGCAATAGACTACAAAATTCTCTTTTAGTAGATAATTGCTTGATAATTTATTAAGTTGATAATGTGGTAGTAATTGCTCTACTTGATTCTGTGGTTTTAGAATCTTTCTTAGGTACCACAGCAGAAATCAGTATCAGGAAAATCACCAGTTAGATATGGTATCAGATTTTCTCAGTGATGGGTCTAAGAAGTAATGAATGAATGATTTTTATCATTACAAGCAATAAATGTTAATGGCTGCTTACTATCTTAATTGTGGCTTCATAAAAAGTCTTAGATACTATCTCCTTTAAACATTCTCTTTGACTTTTAACTATATAATCTTACTAATGTTTTAAAATATGGTATTATTAGAAAAGCATAACCATTAATAATCCATTTATAGTCTATTAATCACATAAAGGTTTCTATCACTAATAAGACAGCTCTACCACCAGCTGCCAGCACTGTTAAAAAGGCAAAAGTATGAATTCTTACAAGTCTGTAAGTAGGAATCTTCTGAAATTACTGTTTTTTCCAGTTTTTAAAATCTTATGTCCTTATAGTTCTTTAATTCTAAATGAAACTCACAGTTCAGTTGTAGAGACAACAACTTTCATTTTTATATGATGGTTAAAGCCTAAGAATAACAGAGTGGACTCTTCAGTAAATCATCAAAAGATCTAACCTGTAAATATGCATCAACTTTTTCTAATTAATTATGTGACAGTACATCTATAGACTCCAAAGAACAAAAGTCTAGACAGTCTGGATATTAGGATTATAGAATTTAGGAAAAACCTGCTGCAGAATTCATTTAATCTTCCTGAAAAAATTTGAGGGATTGAAGAATTCCAGGGGCCTTTAATATAATATTCCATAACCCAGGCCCATTGCATAATATAGCTAGAAAAGGATATTTAGAGCCTGCCAGATTGAAACACTGTAAAAGCAATAAATTGGGAAAGCAGAATCCTGTACAGGTCAAAGTTTCCAAAGAAATCAATGCCTTCTTGATTCTTTGAAACTTTATTCTTATAGGAGTATATAAGTCTATTACACACAAGACTAAATGAGGTAAATAATATCTGAAAAATTCTATGGAACTGATATAACAGGTAGACTTTTTTGAGCACAGGCTGTTAATTTTAAACTAAACAGTTTAGTGAAATAACTCTTTGTTTCTTGGAAATATTCCTTGAGAATGAACTTGAACACCAAAGAATTACCAGAATTTTGCTTTCTTTTCCTCTCTGCTTTCAAAATAAGGAAGAGAAACAAGGAAAACAGAATTATTTACTTCTATTAATCAAGTATAAGTTTGGAAATACTACTACAAAATAACAAACAACAAACCAACATTCTTTCAGATAAAAAAAAAACAACAAAAAGCAAAACAAAAGCCAAACAAAAAGTTTTTTTTAAAAAAAAAAAAGTTGTGGCCTTTTATTATGTGCTTCTGAGATAGAAAAAAGGGTGCAATCAGTTAAGTAAGGATACCTAATCACTGAAGGGATTTGGAAATTTATAGTGATGCTCCAAATAGTAGGAATGTTGCTGTTCTCAGTGCTGAATGATAAGATTCAGCCTATAAAATGACTTTACAGACAGCTGCATGATTTATTTTGAGCCAAAGCCATCTTTCTTTGTATTGGATCTCAACTGGAATTGAAGCACTAACTTGTCATATCAGTGTAGGAGGTTTCAGAGAAAAAAAAATTGACAGAGAACTACTAACTTCATTTTCATCCTTTAACACATGACAAAACCCCTCAAAAAAGAGGTATTTTATTTAACTCATTCTAGCAAAATCTGTTAAAGTTATATCCTCATGTCTGTGTTGTCTTCAGGGAAGTCTGACTTCAAGAAAAAAGTAGGGATATTTTTGGAGTTTCTTCAGTTTTTAAGTACAAATTTCAATTTGCCAAGTACCTATTGTCTTAGTTTCTATTAGAATCTAAAATAACTTGTAAAAAAACTAACAAAATATCAGTTTATCTACTTTTATTGCATTTTTGGCCAAATTCTTTTTACTCCTGTATATTAGCATTGCATGTATTTTGACAATTTGTTGCCAAACACACAGATTCACAGATATTAGTGGGACTTGGTTTCAGATGTAAGAAAGAAATACAAATTACAATTGAAAGTGATTTTCCCATGTGGAGACCAAAACCCTTTGTCCAACCCCAGATAAGGCATCTGTGGAATTCATCTTCAAATGGAAAATAATGGCCCTCAGATGTGCAAGCTTACTGTGGGCTACAGGTAAATTAGGCTGTAATGCCAAATATATCATACTGGTTGACCCATTAAATCACACCAGAAAATTCCACATTCAAAAGGCTCATGTTTTGTCATGTCCCTTGAAATTAAAGATAACAATGCCACAGTGCTACACTCAAAATTTGGATTTTCTTGATAGCTAAGCAGCTTCTCAAGCATATACTCTGCTTCAAGCTAGAATTACAATTCTGGACATTTGTGGAGCACAAATGTTCTGTATATGAAATAAATTAACAATTTATGTGTAATTTCTTTTTTTTTCCAGTTTTAATTTTAGTTTTGACTGTTGTATAAGTAAAAAAAAAAACCCTCAATGGTGCAGATTTAAATAAGCTTCATTATTTAACTGTAAAAACATAAGGATTGACATAAGGATTCTACCTAAAAAGGCCTCATGATTGGCAGTCATGTACTTCCTTAAAGGCATTTTACCCTTCCTATATGTACTTCTTGGCCAGTAAATGATGGAAACATATATGTCCTTATTGCCAAAGTATGTTCCAGTTACTGGAAAGAGTCAGAAGTGGGATAAACAATATAACAGATTCATATTACACAGAAAACTTTCCAGGTGCTTCTCCCCCTCTTTCAAATACAGTTAGCATGCACAAATAGCTATGAATCATTTTATTTCTATCTCCCTTAATGATTCAGTATCATGCTACTCAACTGTCTCAGATTAATTCTAAATATCTCAGGTATCTCAGTATTAGGCTGAAAGACAAAAAAAGCAAGCCCCTTCCAGATACAACACAATCCAAAAGGCAGAAAAATACACCAAATCTTCCAATAATAGAGACACTTAATTCAGAATATCCTAACAGTTTTACAAATTGAAGTTTCTACATTATACCAGCTTTTCTCTTTTTTTTTTTTTCCTCTGATTTGCATTAATCACTTCACTCAAGAAAAAAATTAATTCAATTTGTTCAGCATTGATTTTTACCTCAAAAACTTCTTCATCCAGAATCCTGGTTCCAAAGACAGTGATGCCATTGGTGTCCACAATTGTTTTGTCACTTCTTTCAAGAGGTTTTGTAGTTTTTTTGTTACAGTCAATAATCATTGTAACACTTTTTTTCTCCACACTAATAGCTACTCGATGCCACCTATTGAAAACAAAACAAACAACACATAAATGTACTATAATTTATGTTTATAAAACTAGCTCATTGTGTCTTTATTATTATATTTGTGTCTATATTATTATATATCCACAAAAAAAAA
>VYZU01088190.1:29354-45999 GCA_013401355.1 Ceyx cyanopectus | reverse complement strand
CTATGAATCTATGAATCTGTGATCTTTTAGCCTGGCCATGCAGCCTTTCAGGACACAACTTGATATCTTTGTACTCCAGACAGGACACCTTAATCTATTCACCCAGACAATCATGTACATTAAAATGTAAACTTAAAAATTTCATTTTAAAATGTAAAATAAAGCCATCCCCATCATATGGTGGATTCAGCTGTGTTCATGTGGTGAGGATCTGGTGCAACTCAGTTCCCAGAAGTTTCTTATCTTCCCAGTCACTGGGAAGAGCCATAGCACATGATAAATGTTTCCCTTAGCACTGTAAGGAAATTATGGTACAAAAGGCAGGACATGAGCTCAAAGGACAATTAATCCAGCAAACAGTGCATTCATTAAGTGTATCCAATGGGCTTTTAGGAAAAATGTCAATCAGGAATGTGTTCCGAACTATTAATGAGAACAGCATTGAATCTCTAAAGTCTAAATATTTGCTATTCCCCAGCATGATGTCTTTTGGAATCCAGAGTAGCTTTGGATATGATACCCAAGTCTACAACAAAATTAATAAACATGCTTTGAAGGCTGGGAAGAAGGGAAATCACTTCTGGGAATTGAACACTGTGTCACGTCTGTAGTTCTGATCTTAGTGAATTTTATGAAAAATAACTAATTTTAATTACTGCTTTTCCAAACTAATTTCAAACATTCTTCAAAAATACACAGGCTGCTACAGAGACTCATGTGCATAATGAACATCTGTAGTAAAGCTGCTTTATTATGGGTTGTTTGATGTTGTTTATTGCATACCCATTGGTTATTGGAATAGCATTAGTGAGTGAGCAGCATTTTGAAGAAGGATGCTAGATTCTGCTGTGGCAAATTAGTGTCAACCAAAAACTTATTAGCAAATAAAAGACTGCATCTGCTCTGAACAATGTTTTTTCTTTTATCATCATGATGATGGAAAGGCTGTAATAAAGAAATGATACATATACTGTATCACTCAAACTACATTAAAAAGCTGTTGCAAGCAATCAGTAATGCAACAGGACAGAAAACTGAGTTGTATTTAAGGAGCATTTGGTGGCAGGACCTCAAGCAGCTTTCCTGTGTTTGAGAACAGCACACTGTACACAAATGCAATTCAGTAGAAAGCATTTACTGCCTTCCCTGCCAATACCTTTTTGTTTCAACTACCTCCCATCTGTCCCTATTTCTCAGAGTTTGTCCCCTTTTCTTTCTCTCTAGATTAATAAAAATTCCAGAGCAGGGCATGTAAACTCCCTTGATGAACATTACAGTAAAACTTCAAGAAAAATCTTTCTGAGATATGGATAACAACATATGGGGACAGTTTGCTTTATGTCTCATTTTTCATACTAATGTGGTTATTTTACAGAACTGCATCTCATCTCCTGTCTGACTCATGCCTGAGTTGTGTCTCATTCAAATGAGAGGTTCCTCAGGCTCACTAAAACACAGGAGGTTTAAAGCTTTATCATGCATCTGACGTTGCAGTGAAAATTTGCTTAATATTTGTTAGTAGTGAATAAGCTCCTCTTTTCAATCTCCTGGATTTTACCATCATGTTGGCAGTTCAGTTCATGATACATATGTGAATTTCTTAGAAAGAAATCACGATTCACATAGTTCATGTGGTTTAGGCTTCCCTGCAGCTGGAATGACACTCTAATGCATGATCCTCATAGTCACTTGGCAGACTCCTTGTGGTGTCAAAAATGTTCTTGGCTTGAACTGAATGTCTGAGCAAGTACATTTCTTTGGGGGCAGTGCTAGACAGAGGAAGAATGTCATCCAGTGCAACTACTTAGGGGAGATAAGGTCTTTAAATGGAGGCTTTATGATGAAATTTCTGTTTCTAATTACTGGAGCAGAGGGAATTATAGAGGATAAGCTACTTCAGATGGTTGCATTTTCAAATGCAAATTCATTTAAGAAAAAATAATCTGTCAAATAGTTGAGTTAAAGATTCAGGTGAAAGATTTCAAAACCATCTGTGTGAAATGTTTTGATGACTCATATTTGTGTTCAGTGACATGATTTCAGGTTAAACATATTTGCAAGATTTCCACTTTTTCTTGCCTTTTTAAATTTTGTTTTGAATCTTAAATTTTGTTGGAAGAGGAAACTGGGTTTGTGCCCAAATCTATGTCCGAGAAGCAGTTGCTATTACAAATATTTCTCATGCCCATAAAAAAAAAATAAAATGCAGTTTTGACTGCAAATTTTATTGAGGAAAACTGTATGTTAGAATTAACTCCCTGATGAAAATTAGGGGGATTACAAGTATAATTAATGAAGGTCAAAACATTAATATATATTAATTACTTTCTTGTGAAGCCCTTCCTCCTACAAAGTTTGAAATACCACTCCAGCAGCTCACATGATGAAGGGTTACACTTAAGAATGTTTAGGTCTTCACTTGCAGCTTTAATCACAAAGATGAAGTAGCTGAGGAAAGCTGGTGGCTTGCTGGTTAAGCATGAGCACTTGATACCACAAAAGCTGTCCCCCACTCCGCAGACTCATCCTGCCACCTCTGAGTCACCACAGTATAATTGGCTAAGCTAGGGTTTCTCCAGCAAGTAATGCACCCCAAGATTCAGGCTCTGGTCTTTGATGACACTTCAGTGTTCTTAGCAAAACTTAAGTAGCCTTTAGCTGCCAGAAAGAACAGCACTCAAAACTCCTGCCTAGATCCCACCCCATGCAGAGTGTTATTCACCATTAACTTCCCTAGCACCTGCTCAAAAGACCCTTTTAGGGGGAAATACATGCACATCACTGGAACAGAGACCAGGTCCAAACTCTCAAATACAGTCCTCCCCTACCTCCTCCTCTTCACAGCTTATTAATACAGGGGAAAGGCATAATCATTGTCACAGCTACCTAGTGTGGTGTTTCACACACCTCATAAGGAGAAACAGTGGATTAGAAGCCTACATTCAAAAAATATCTGTAAAAGACAAAGATGCTCAGAACAAGACAAAAAATGTGAGTGACCTGCTGTCTGGCAACTCCCATAGCAGCAGGGCTTAACATGAAGAATTAAAGAGCACCTCCTCTTTCGCAGCACTTTAAAGTGGGTGTAAGACGTTGAGCCAAAACAACCAACTGGGCATCTAAATATGGAAGGGACACGGTTATACATCTGAAGTTGACTTAGACAATGAATTCATGCCTAGCAGTAGACTTCACAATCCTGGAGAAACAGATTCACAGATATTAGGGGTTGGAAGGGACCTAGAAGATCATCTAGTCCAACCCCCCTGCCTGAGCAGGATCACCTAGACCAAGTCACCCAGGAACAGATCCAGGCGGGTCTTAAGTGTCTCCAGAGATGGAGACTCCACAATCTCCCTGGGCAGCCCCTTCCAGAGCTCTGTCACCCTCACTGAGAAAAAGTTCTTTCTTGTGTTGACCCTAAACCTCTTGTGCTCCAACTTGCACCCATTGCCTCTCGTCCTGTCATTGGACGACATTGAGAAAAGTCTGGCTCCATCCTCTCTACACTCACCCTTAACATATTTATAAACATTAATGAGGTCTCCCCTCAGTCTCCTCTTCTCCAGGCTAAAGAGCCCCAACTCTCTCAGCCTCTCCTCATAAGGGAGATGCTCCACTCCCCTAATCATCTTGGTGGCCCTGCGTTGGACTCTCTCCAGCAAATCTCTATCTTTTTTGAACTGGGGTGTCCAAAACTGGACACAGTACTCGAGGTGGGGTCTCACCAGTGCAGAGTAGAGGGGGAGGAGAACCTCTCTTGACCTACTGGCCACACTTCTCTTAATGCATCCCAGGATGCCATTGGCCTTCTTGGCCACGAGGGCACATTGTTGGCTCATGGTCATCCCCCTGTCCACCAGGACCCCCAGGTCTCTTTCTCCAGAGCTGCTCTCTAGTACATCAGCCCCCAGCCTGTACTGATACATGGAGTTGTTGTGCCCCAGATGCAGCACCTTACACTTGCTCTTATTAAATTGCATTAAATTTCTCCCTGCCCAGCTCTCCAGCCTGTCCAGGTCTCTCTGGATGGCAGCACAGCCTGCTGCTGTGTCAGCCACTCCTCCCAGTTTGGTGTCATCAGCAAACTTGCTGAGGGTGCTCTCTACCCCCTCATCCAGGTCATTGATGAATATATTGAATAATACTGGACCCAGCACTGACCCTTGGGGGACTCCACTAGTCACAGGCCTCCAGCCAGACTCTGCTCCACTGACCACAACTCTCTGAGATCTGTTCTTCAACCACTTCCCAGTCCACCTTATTACACCGTAACTAAACCCCCACTTCTCAAGCTTGGCTGTGAGGATCCCATGGGATACTGTACCAAAAGCCTTGCTGAAGTCAAGGTATATCACGTTCACTGCACTTCCCTAACAATACAAACATTGGATTTCAGACATTTTCTGCTGGTTAATAATGACACCTAGAACTTCATGATAGGTACAGAGATGGTGAATAGGGAAAAAAACCAAACAAAGCAATAGCTAAATGAAATTACCACACAGACAGGGCTAGTACATACAGATGGAGGCCCTTTTTCACCCATGGAATAGACCATGACATCATTGACACAGGCTATTGTACCTGACAAAAGTTCATATGGATTTAAATTTCAGAAAGACAAGTTCACAGAATTAAATGAGTTAGGAGGTATTGAGCAATGAGATATCACCTCTGATCTAATGGTAGCTGCATTTAGAAGAAGCCACATGCCATTGTATACTTGCTTCATTCTTAGACACTTTTCTAAGCATTTGCTACACTTCACAGATAGAAACAAGTATTTAGACTAGGCAGACCTTTGACACTGATTTCCCAGCTTTCCTGCTCTTCTGGATCTTATCTTAAAATACCTTTTTTTTTTTTTTTTGATTCAGGAAAATGAAAAATTTGGTATGTTGCAGATTTCACTGTCTGAGTGGAATACAAATTAGACCATTTAGTTTTATTCTTTCTTTTGATTGAAAATTAACTCGTAAAATGACTTGTTCAAGACCTGTTAGTGATTTTAATGGTAACAATCACTATCAAGACTAATCATCAGTCCTTAATCTGTGTTTTTAAATAGTTTCCTTTTCTCATACTTTATATTTCTCCTATTTTAACAATGAAAACTTCCTAGAGTGGAGTCTATGTTCCTACATATGTGAACCTGACATTATGAACAATACAAACATGAATAATACAAATGCTCACTAGAATGGGGTTGACACCCAGCTGCCAACTCTTTAGGGTGTCCCTGACATGGGATAAGCTCTGCAGCAGACAGCTATTTCTTTCCTATCCATAAAGGCCCCATATTCAGATCCATCCCTTTGAAAGGCTCAGCTCATTTTCTCATTCCTCTCTTTTTAACCCAGGAAGACATTAGTAACCACGACGGGATATTTCTATTAGCTGAGTGAAGCTGTCACATAGCTAGTGAAGGGTTAAAGAAAAATAAGCACACCCTCAAGATGTTCCTGAAAATCCCTTGCAGATAAGCACATGGGAATCTCAGACAGCCCACCTTCTGTTAAGTATGTGACAGAAAATTCCCATCTCAAGGTAAAGAAGATAAGGCACTGTTAAATTATGTTTCCCGTGAGTGTTACTAAGGCATACTCACACATATTATATGAGGTAGAAAATTAGTACTTTGAATTGTTATGGTTACATTTGCAGTAAAGTATAAGTGTTTGCAGTTTTTCAGAAGTTTGCCTATGGTTTATAATGCAGTTCACTAAGAGAAGAAAATTTAGTTGTGTATAATAGCGAAACAAATTGACAGCAACGAGGGAATGACTGCAAACTCTACCCAGCATCCTGTTTCTGGAAGAGATTATTATTCTAGAGATGAAAAGACTTAAATGACAGCTCCAGGCTTCCTATTTATCCACACTTTACCTTTAGATAGATTTAGGCCTGATCCTCATTCCATTGTCAGCAATGGTAATGGAGGACTTCACACACATCTGCATCAGTCTCTGCCCCTCAGGGCTGTGAATCTGTTTGTCTATCAAGGCCCAACATTATAACATACCTGAAATAAGGTTAAGGTATCTTTAATAAGGATAAGTGTCTGTAGTAGTCTTAGAAAAGATGAGGTACACAAGTCTTGGAATTTTTCATATATATATGCATATAGCTATAGATGTATATACTTATTTTATTTATGTGTGCATCTCTATATATGTATCTGTATATATATAATACATAGGTTATATACTTAAATTAGGTAACCCCACTCCTGTAAGAAGTGTGAAGGAGGCTGAGCTCTGGCAGCCCTGGGCAGTGGTGATACGAGTTGCTCCCCTTTCTCTCTCCTGGATGTAGATAACTAAGTAAGGCACCTACTGCAGAGAGGCTGAGAACCCCCCAATAGCAATTGCAAGGGAATTTGAATTGGATAATCAAACTCATGCATGCAATAAATTACATGCTTTTTCTATATCTACACACCACACATGTCAGGAAGAAAAAAAAAAAAAGAAAAAATCAAATCAAAATCTCTGACTGAGGGAAAGTGTTTCCTAACTCCTATTTCACATCAGAGGCTAGTATCCCCATCTTTACTCTGACTCTCATGGGACTAATTCACAGGGGTTAAATTTCTCCTGAAATCTTGACACTTCCTAGCAATGAAGAAGCCACAGCAACACAGAATCCTTTCACTCCCTACTGCCTTTCCTGCTAATGAAGGCAACAAACACAGAAGTTGTCTGATACCTGTGCACCAGTCAGTAGTAGCACTCAGTCCTTGACCTGAGTGTTGACCAGTCATGAATGTTGACATCACACTGAACTAGGACCAAGCCCAATAATGGTGAACTAATGTTTCTGAAGCCATGCTGAATTCTGGGGCAGAACAGAGAACTGTACATGTGTGAACCTGAAGACCATTGACCCATTCTTTGCCTATTTGAAGTTCTAAGCAAAAGCACCTAAATGTCATGAGCTATCAGCAAACAAGCACTTAGTGTGAGAGAATAAGTTGCTATCAAGCTTCCACATAATATTCAGTGACATCATAATGTGAAGAAAGCACCACCATACAGCAGTATATAAAATCTATTTGATGGCAAAAAGAGACAAAACAAGAGCTTTTAAATTTCCAATTCTGCAGTCAGAATAAAAGCAGAAATCTCAACCCTCAGCTCAATCAATGTAACTTTGTTGGCTTTACCAGCTGTGTTTTCATCCCTGATGAAATTGCTGGCCATCCATTTCAACTAAGCATACAGTACATTTTCCCATTCCTGTTGCAATATCCTCAGCAAAATTGCATGCAATTGCTTCAAAGGGAAATTTCCATGTCCCTGTCAAAGGAAGCGATTTCTTAAAGGTGTAAGTGCTTGTGTGAAACATCTCCATCTAGATCTAGCAGTTATTTGCTCTTTGAAGATGCTCTGCACATGCAGTGGCAGGCCAAGAGTAACATGGACTAAACATACAGAGAAAAAAAATGAACAATTTAATATCTCAGTGACTCATTTGTTAAGTGTCTTTGACTTTTCTTTTTCAGCTGTAGAAAAAAGATGGAAGTGTTGAATTTGTCTGATTTGTTAAACAACATTCATTACTGACAACTTAGGTTAAGAAGCCATGTATCATCCCTCATCAAACACTGAAAACAGTCAGAACAGGATGCTCTGTGGGATAAAGTAATTTACAGGAAGAGCAAGGTGAGAAGTCAGTACCTCATTTCCATATTAAAATATAAGTATGGAAATGCCCAGGAAAATACACTAAGGAGATAACAATGGAGGGGAGATGCAGCTTGAGGATATGAGATGGGGTATTGAATTCCACTGTTACTAACTATTTAGCAGAAAATGGCCTGGGATTGAATATATCCTTTTATGACAGTTGTAAGACAGTAAATTCATCCCAGGGAAAAGGAGCAGTGATGAGAACTGATCTAATGTAAAGCATTTTTCCCCTTCCTGGTTTGCTTCTGAGCAAGCTACTTGTTCACCTCTAAACCCATCACTTACCACGACAAATAATCTCCTCATTAGGGCTTGTACAATACACACCTATGCTTGAATTTAATCAGGACTTAAAAAAAAATAAAGCAGTTGGTTGGATTGCTATGAACAGCATGCTGAGGCTGCATCATTAGTTAAAAACAAAGGTCACCATTTTCTCTTTGTTGTCTGCTAATATGATTTTGAATATTACTGCTTTTCACCTATTACTATTTACACTGGGTGATTGGCTAGACTCATTAAAGTGAGTGAATGCCAGGAGATGACATCATTTACATTTAATTGTCTTGTTTATCAGCAAAGTCGATATAGTTGTTTTAATAAAGGGCAAGAGAAGATAAAGACTACATTTACATTCTCCAAGGAACCTTTCACAAGGGTCTGAGATGCTATTGACATTTATTGTTTGCAAATGGGATAATCAAATAACATTTTGTTTTGTAATTGTTGTTGGAATTTTTTTTTAATTTTTTTTTTTTCCAGTAAGTTATAATTTTTCATTAATCTTATTATTCCTGGATGCTAACAGATACTCAGTTGCAACTTTCTAGCAGACTTTTGCCAAAATTCAGAACTGACACTGAGTTTGCTCAGATTCCTTTTGCCTGCAACACGAGACAGCAGCACACTCATTCATGCACCAACTTCACTGTGACTAGAACCAGAGTTTAAACGTAGGCATAAGCGGTGGGCTTTTGTCAATCATGGAAGTCCAGCTTCAGAAATCAGACAAAGTTTTCCAAGGGGGTGTCCCTTTTACTGTCTAAAATTTCCAGACAAATTAAGCATGAAACACATTGCTAATTTTACTTTTTTTTTTTCCCATCCCATATGTAATTAAAATACAAATAGTTTGATAGCCTGTTATGTACAGATGCCATAATCCTTCCTCATGTTACCTCACAGCAGAAGTATGTCAGCTCTTGGCTTCTAAACCTCCTGCTCCAGAGATTCGCCATTATATCTCAGACACAGTTAATATTTTTTTTTCTTATTTTCTACCCTCATAGTCCCTTAAGGGTGTAGCTGTGCTAACTGCTTTCTGCATTTATGTGTTCAGCCCAAAGTGTTAACTTCACCCACACCAAAAACAAGCATGCCATTGCCACCTATTGAACCTATTATTTGACTTTTAGTTCTGTCTTCAAGAAGTTGTTCTGCGGTCAAGGATACACATCTATATTTAGCCTGTATCTGGAGCTAAAATACAGCAGTTGCTCTACGACCTGATAACCCCTCCCCAGCAGAGAAATGGAATTAGGAAAAGGAGAGAGGTCTCCTGAGTTAAAATGAAAACAGATTTAATGAAATGGCAAAAATACCACCAAAACCAGTATAAAGTAACCAGTCATACTCAGCCCAGCAAAGATGTGGTGGTCACAATAAACAGGAAAGCAGTCCTCAGGAGCAGGGTCAGGAGGAGCCCAACAAGCAGGAGCCCTTCAGCAAAAAACCCCCTTAACCCTGGGCATGTTACTTATGGTCTGGGCTACACCTGTAGCCAATTGAGCTCAATGGCCCTGGCTGATTGCAAAATGCTAATGGCCTGAGGACCATAACAGGCCTGTGATGCTGTCCCAATGAAACTAGGAGGATACAGCACCCTATTTCTCTTTGCATAATGTGGAGGGAAGTGTTTGACCTTCTCCAGAGCAGGTCAACGGAATTGTTTTTTCCTTTTATCTCTCTGTATGTCCCTACTGTCTGTCATTCATCCACTCTGTTGCTGCTGTTAGGTGAGGAGAGCTGGTATTAAATGAACACAAGAGATAGAAGAAAATGAAGGCATATTAAGTTTAAATGATTCAGACAATGGCACCTATGGCAGATGTTGGTTTTATGTAATGTCTACACTTAATACAGTGATAAAGGAGACTGTCTATTCAACTCTAACCTATCAGGGGTGGGGACATGCATTTTGGACCTTTTTGGGAGAGATTCCTGGGAGGTGATTGCAACCCATCCTTATCAGAAATTACGTAATGAGCTGGAGTCCAGAATTTGGTCTGAACTGCTAATGGGTGTCTTGGGCTTTGAGACATCTAAGTCCCTTTTAGGTTTCCATGCTAAGTGTTTCAGTTAAAACCAATACATACATCCTTTCAAAAATGTTCAAGGATTTTCTTTTGACTTCTGATACAAAAACATTTTCTTTCATCTTGAAAAAAAAACAACACCAAAAACAAACCAAAACCAAAAAAAGTTAAAAGGATCTATGTGCTTGAGTGAAAATTTAAATCTTATCCTATCTCTGAAAGGGACCAGTGCATGACTACTTTTTGCATTTTAGTCTAGAGAAGTCCAAGGCAGAAATAGAAGTTTAGCTGCTAGTTAGATCCATGCCTATATTTACTGTAGGTAAGAACATACTGGTTAGAAGACCTACTCAAGCCAAGTGTGTAGATGGTATTTTTATTCAATTGCCAATAAGCACTTTGGACTTGATTCTCTGCTCCAATTTTGCACTGGTATAGCTTCAGTAGAATTACTCTGTCTTAGATTCCATGGGACATGGCAAAAATAAATTATTTTATTTGCAATAGGACCTAAATTCAATTACAGGCATATATTTATATGTGTTTTCTTTCCTGTTAAAGAACAAACAAAACATCCCTAAAGGTATTGTGGTGCTTATGACTGGAAAATAAAAACAATTACCACAGTATACAAGAGCTAATATCAGTAAGTCCTTATATTTGGGGTGACCTTAAAATAACCCATAATTTCTTAGCTGGTATTATGAAACAGGAGAAAGAAAAATAAGCAGGGTATGGCTTCACTTTTGTCTAATTACTCTGGCAGACAAAGGTGTGAAAAGATTAGCCAGTAACATATGGGCTTGAGCTTGGAGAAGTTCCCAGTGAGAATTCTTTTTATTCCAGGCATATTTTATCATTTAATTTAAGGGCATTAATCCATGGGTGAGCCTCTGCCTGCCACTTTATCACTTGCTTTTCTATGCTTATCAAACATATTCCTAATCTTAATCATGCTTTCTTCTGCTTACTTGAAAACAGTGTAAATGACCCTCTGGCTTAATGCTGATGACACTGGAAGGTAGAGAGTCATGTTGCAATGTGGAACCTGATCTTCATGTGACAGACAAAAAAAGGAGAATTTACTGTTTGGGTACAATGCAGAAGCCTAACAATGATGATCATATCTATCAGTGCCACAATGAAGGTGATGTCCTTTGACTCTTGTCCCTGGACATGAGCCAGCAGTGTGCAATTGCAGCCAAGGTGGCCAATTGTATCCTGGGATGCATCAAGATGTGGCCAGCAGATGGAGAGAGGTGATTCTGCCCCTCTACTCTGCTCTGGTCAGACCTCACCTGGAGTATTGCATCCAGTTCTGGAGCCCTCAACACAGGAAAGACATGGAGCTGATGGAGTGGGTCCAGAAGAGGGCAGCAAAGATGATCAGGGGGCTGAAACAGCTCTGCTATGGGGACAGGCTGAAGGAGCTGGGGTTGTTCAGCCTGGAGAAGAGAAGGCTCTGGGGAGACCTTAGAGCACCTGCCAGTGCCTGAAGGGGCTACAGGAAGACTGGAGAGGGGCTGTTTCCAAGGGCTTCTGGTGAAAGAATGAGGGGTAATGGGTTTAAATTGGAGAAGAGTAGATTTAGACTGGATCTCAGGAAGAAGTTCTTGACCTTGAGGGTGGTGGATCAGTGGAACATGCTCCCCAGGGAGGTGGTTGAGGCCCCATCCCTGGAGCTATTCCAGGTGAGGTTGGCCAAGGCTCTGATGAGCCTGGTCTAGTTGAGTGTGTCCCTGCTCACTGCAGGGGGGCTGCACTAGATGACCTGTGGAGGTCCCTTCCAGCCCTAAACATTCTGATTCTATGACTCCTCCAAGTAACACATTTTCAGTGCTAAGAACAGGACTGTATCTCTACTGTTTCTACATGAACACTGAAGCAGTGTGTCAACTTGCTAAGTATAGGCAGTGTAGGAAGGCACACCCACAGAAACACTATTTTTCCACTTCTACTTCAGTCACAACATTCCCCAGTTAGTTAGATTTATATTTGAGGTGCCTAAAATACTTGCATTAAAACAAGAAAGTATGTATCCTCTCTATCCAGCTAGTCAAGACCATCAACAAGAATTGTGTCATTTGGTGTAATAATGCACAACTTTGCATCTATTCACTCATTTAATCCTCTAGTACTCTGCTTGTGATGACTGAAACTCTGTAGCCAGCAGATAACAGTGTGTAGAATAAAGAGATAGGGTTTCAATTTGAAAACATTGGAAACTTAATCCCTAATCTGGATGCTCCAAATTGCCATTTAGACATGTAAATGTCAATTTTATACGCCTAAGTGCCATTTTGAGTGTCCAAATGCATGACTTGGACATCACATTAAGGCACCCATTGGGTTATATTGCTTGTTTTATCTGAGTGCACATTATGCACTATAAGCAATTATGTTCTGTTCCATACAAGTAAATCAATTCATTAAGTAGCTTTCCAGAAGAAAGCTATTTCAGCACAGCAGAAAAATATTAAAAACAAGTATCTGGTCATGTGTCAGTGTCACACTCACCTAGGTGCCTCCTTTGCTCCCCATCAGCAGCACATAAATTGCTGGTGTCCAAGAGCCTCCATTTACCATCATTTCTAAAAAGATCTTAATCTGAGCACAGCCATTTATGAACCTTGTTCATGCTGCTGCACTGCAGTCTACCTGCTGTGACCCCCAAGCTCAGACAATTATTCGGGACACTCACAAGTGGGCAAGGTGGGAGCTGAGCCCTGCCTTGGACCACCAGGAAGCCTGGGCTGTCAGGGAATAAAGATGTTGCTCACACCACACATTCCAGGGCACTAGTGGACATCTCATTCTGGGGTGTCGTTTTTATCCATCCTCCCCTTCAAAACAGTGTTTAAGTAGCCTTGATAAAATGAGACTAAATAACACCCACCATGCTTTTCCCTGAGATGCCTTAAAATGTTGTAGGCAGAAAGGAACAGAGGCCACTTTAACCCCAACCTTTTCTGAGCAACAATGTGTAATATCTTCCACATCACAGAAGAGACTGTAAAATGAGGTGTAATTTCCAGCTTTAAGAGGGTGAAGAAAAAAAAAAAAAGCAAAAAATTGGAAGAACATTCTCTTCCTGGCCAAGAACTATACAGTGTATTTATTACCTGTTTATTTTCTTCATTCTGCCTGAAATGACCATTTCAAAATTTCTGAGGAAAGAAAAGCAGCACTTGGAAATTACCCCTGAAAAAAGCTCATACTATTTGTCTGGGGATTTACTTGAGTTTTAATAGACATTTTAGTCTCAGTTGCTTTCTGTAGACATGCCATTGCCAAAGCTCTGTTCACACAGGCACCCCACAAAGAGAATTGACACAGCAAATGAGGAATATTGCCTGATAGATGCAAGGCTGCTTTCAGTGCCAGGGACACTTCTTTCAGTGCTGCAAACCCTCACAGCTTTGCAAGGAAACTGCCTCAACTTCTGCACCTATGGGCCAGAAACATCCTTAGTACAGGCAATGCCTTACCTGCCCTTCCTGAGCAAGTAGGGTTTGCGAAGGATTGAAAGTGGGAGATCCCAGCCCACTGTTAATAGCTCCTGAGCTCCCATAGATGCTTTGAACCCCAAACCACATGTGAGATACAAGTGCTTAGCTCTTGACGTTCACCATGATTACACCCAGATTGCCCTTCCTCTCAAAGTAGACCTAGCCAAAATTTACCTCAATTTCCTATTGCACTATGACTACATGTCTGCTTCTGGAAAATCTCTACATCTACTGTAAAGTCACTTCTGTCCTGAAGGGAATAAGGAAATGAGCCAAACAAGAGTCCCTTGCAGAGAAGCCAGCACAGAGGCAAGTAATCTGTGTCCACAGAGAGGAAAGAAAACTGCAACCCATTGAATGCAGTAATGATCTTTGTATTTTTTTTTGGTTAGAGGAACCATGGTGATTAACATCTCTTCTTAATATAGTTCCCAGGATCCTTCAGCAAAGTGCAGATAAAGACAAGCCCATATATAGCAAAATTATAGCTGCTTGTGTGGTTACTTGCTATACACAAGGGGTACAAAGGAATAATACATATTATAGATGGGAATATAAGGAAACCAAATTTCATGTAAATGCTAATCAGCCAATACGTTTTACATCATTTCATTTTCATTTCTTCATATATAAACCAAAAAGGAAAAGATAATAATGTCCTATAATTTCCAAACCCTGCTTTACTTCCTACTCTTCCTTAGAGATTCAGGGCCTTTAATGATTAAAATTATTTTCATTGCCTGTGCTCCTGCAATCCACATACAGAATCAATATGGTACAAATTACATGACCTATCAGAACAAACAGTTCAAGCTCTCATTGTCAGACATTTGTGGACACTAATTTCTAGATCAATGGTCTGAAAGAATACTTGTAAAACACTATACTGAAAAGTTAGAGATACTTGAATTTTATTATGAAAACTTCTAAACTGCAAGGCTTGGCTGGGGGAAAAATGAACACCAATAGGACACCACAATAAAATTGACCTTTTAATGTTTTCCAATAATCTTGAGCTATACAGGCAGCCAGAGCTTTTAGAAGTAAATATATAGAAAAGTATGAGATTATATATGGAACATATATGAAGAGGCTTTCAAACATACAAATGAATGCCAGTCCATGTCTCAGGACCATTTTTCCCTTTGGAAAACACAGACTTACTCATTCATTAACTTCTTCTAGGCCAAAAATTACTCATTGAGTACATTAAATTAAACTGACTTGAAACTGAATTGAAATTATGGAAAACTGCTGAATACATTTTTTGTAACAATTACTTTTACTCTGCAAAAATTAATGAAAAGCTCCATCTTAATCAAGTCATCGTCCTGTCAGCATCCCTCTTTGTCATTCTCTATTGTCATTTAAATATCTAATCTTCCTCTTTTCCTTGCCAGTTTCCACCCTTCATAACAGCTAGTGTTGGTTTGCCTCCAAGTTCCATGATAGTTAAACAGTTAGGAAAACCATCTGATTTAGGCTTCCTCTGGCTAAAGGAAAGCAAGTAGCCTTGACAGAAACAGAAAACATCTAAATGACTTGACACTATTTTTACAAAACTGTGGAAGATGGAGATCAAAAAGCCTCTTAGGTCAAATAATTCATCTACCAGCTAGGGCAGAATTGTTTCCAACAAGAATAGTTTTTATGTTTAACTGATCTGGTTTTAGCTAATCTAGTTGAAGATCCCATGTAATGAGGCTTTCATAATGTTGACAATTTATTCTGATTACACCTTTCATAAACCATATCCACACACTTCTCTTGCTCTTTTTTTTCTTTTTACTCTTTGCAAATAGTATAAATAACAATTATTTTAGATACCAGGAAACAAGCTGTGTGAAATATAAACATTGTGTTGGGTGAAAACATGCTTTCAAATGTGAGCATAAGAGATTTCAGAGATACCCATCAACATATGTCACACCTCATAGATTCTTTAGCTTTGCCCTCAATGAATACCATTATCCTATTCAGAGGCAGCTTTATCAAGAGAGAAAAACCAATTGCATGAATGATCCAGCTAACTTGAATATGTCTAGGCTTCTGTGGGAAACCAATCTCCACTGACCTGCTCTGTAGCAGGTATGGAAATATGCATGGATAAAAGTGGAAAGTTACCCTCATGCTGATAACATATTGTCTAAGTTACATTTATCCCCAAGCTAGTAAGTTGACATTCTCTTTTCAGNCAAAATTTTCAATTTGTGAATTTGTTATTCAGGCTTATGTTCCTTTAAACAGATGATCTAGGTTCTTTGAAAGTCACAGGACAGGGCAATATTGGACATAATTGTTATATTTTTTTAAATCAGAGGATACAACAGTTGTATTAAAGAGTATTCATTATTGCAATGTCAAAGGCTCAATTTTTTAGCTGGGTGCAGTCTTGTCTTTTGATTTTTCATCCTCAGACATTGTGGCTGCAACCTGATGTCAGTAGAAATAGCAAATCAATGCCTGTTTTATGCTTTGTACCTACAAAGCAATCAGTACAGCTGGAGACCAACCCTATGGATTTTTTTTCCTCCTTATTTTCAGTATGAGTTCCAAGAAAACTTTCTCAAAAACAACCAAGTAGTTTGAGTCAGACCCATTTTATTTACTTTATGGCCAATAAACTTTTTTTCCCCTTTTCAATGGCTATATCATTGAACACTTGGTCAGAAAAAGTTAAAATACAGCTACATTTTTATCAGAGGCACAATGGTCCCAAGGACATAAGTTGTGTTGTCTCTTGAATGTAATTCTGAATCTGAAAAATCTTACATGGCCTTATGTGTTTTGTTCCAATGTATCCTTGTAATCTTTCCCCTAGAAGTTTTCTTATGTATCAAATTGATTTGTTGTGCTTCAGAGATATGATTACAAATCCCTGAAAACTAACCAGTGAATATCAGTAATTTGAATCTATGAAGCACATCAATCAATACAATCACCCTGAAACCCTATGACATGCTCATAACAATGCTTCATTTTTATCAGCTTCCTTACAGATCAATATTTATAGTATCATTCAAACATTTATTATCACAGAACAGTAATGCTCAGAAACAAAAACAACAAAAAAAGGAAATAGAAAACCAAACCAAAATCCATCAACCCAGACCAAAAAGCAACCAGC
>VYZU01088190.1:0-22981 GCA_013401355.1 Ceyx cyanopectus | reverse complement strand
CAGAAACAATCACTTGCTAGATAGAATGGTACCATAATCTTAATTTATCACTTACATTTTTTTTGCTAGCAGCCAACTGAATGCAGTAAATATCCCAGTCGGAACAAAGGTGCAAATAATCAATAGGTCTGTTCCATTTACACCAATAATGGCACATAGTAAGATTTATAGGGCTCAGTATAAAGGAGGTGCACTACTCAGTTGATTACACTTCAATAGCTGACATGCATTTGAGTTTCACTTATCTTTAAATATGACAAGAGACTAACTATTCATAGGAAATGATTGAATGTACCACCACACCCTCTCATGCAGAGTTTTTTTTCCTCCTACTTATTTTTTTTAAATGGAATTCTTCTGGGCAAAAAATACCTTGCTTCCCTTCCATGAGAAGAAATGTTTCCGTGCTCACCCTACACCAAGGATAGATCTCATTTTAATTCACACCCAGATGCATTATTTGCTGCAGAAAGAAATTGGAGCTCAATAAGGCAAAATTTGTCTCAGCTGTCTAAAATTGCTCAGAACATTAAAGGGCTTTATTCTCTAAATGTTGATTTGATTATCAATACTTTAATCAGAGAAAAAGAAATACTGTCACTGCTTGGAAGCTAAATAGGCTGGATGGAGAAAATTTATGTTGAAGAGAGCCCCAAGAGCAGAGACTTGCTGAAAGGGAAGAGAATTAAGTGTTTGTTAATGAAGAAACTTTTTATGTACTCTCTTTTCACATCAGGTGCTGCATTAAAAATTTATCATAATCTCTAAAAATTAGGTCAGTAAGAGTTCAAGGCACATTTTATAGGAATTAAGAACTTGTTCTCCATCTTTGTATGCACTGTTTGTTTAAGGTGTCAGGTCCAGGAACGTTTTCCTTTCACTGCAGAAAGGTTAAGTGCAGTAAGATGAACAACCATTCTAGGATGACAGGCTGACAAGAAGCCACCGAGCATTACCTGTTTACATATGCTTTTATTTTGCTAGCAGCTGACAAACTGCCATAAATAACTGCTGGGACAAGGGTGAAGATGACCAATAGATTCATTCTGTTTAAATCAATAAAATCATTTCTTATACATCAGGATTGACATGATGCACATTGATGAGGTACTCATGGTGCTCCTCAATTCTTATAAGGGTAACCTTTCTACTCAGCATTTTCTGAGGCAAGTTCCTCTTTGTAGCTTCTCCACACTTTAAACCCCAAATTAAGACACTCATTATTATTAGTTAGCTTTGGAAATCTTGGCCCAAGGCTCTCCACTGATCCCAGGTGCAGAAAGATAAAACTACATTATAGCCTGTAGATGAAAGAGTGACAAAGAGTGGGAGATAAGTGCTTTGGGCAAAGCATGATGCCCTGCCCCAGTGGCAGAGCTGAGTGGTGTGAGGTCTGACTTCCAACCCTTTGCTGGCTGAAAATAAAATTGAATAATGTTTTGGTTTTTTTTTTCATAGCTTTATTACCTCAAGTCTTCAAATAAGATTTTCAGGTCTTTTCCTGCAGCTCCCCATCCAGCATGAGGTGGCTAGGATTGAAACAAATGAACAGCACAGTCTGAAGGACAGATGGTTAAGCAGGTAGAAATACTCCAGCAACAAGTGTAGTCAATCCACATCTGTGCTTTCATCGGCAAAAAAACCCACCACATGACACGATATGGCTTGGTTATGTCTTGGGTTGCTGCCTCACAGCAACTCATGAGCCTGCAGTTGATTAGATTGTATCATCTACAGTCCATTAAGTAGGAGGCAAGTGCCTACATTTTCATCTCATCCAAGCCGTGGTACATCTAGGTGTGCACAGTAACAGAATTATAAAGATATCTCACCATAGCCATGAGATGACAGGAGCCAAGGTACAGGAATAAGGGAAGACTGATGGTGCAGTCTTCCTGTGCTTTCCCATCAGGGGAAAAGACTTATTCAGCTCATATGTCATTCAAGTTCATTAGCTCACTATGTTCACATTGTTCCCAGTGAGAGTCTCCCATTGATTAAAAAAGCTGGAATAACGATGTACAGTGGCATACACTCAGAACTGTGCTAAAGAAAGCTAATTTAGATGGCACTCAAAGATTAAGAAGTGTCAGATTTCTGCTCACCCATGATTTTCCCTTCTGAGTAAAAAAGATCCTCTTTGTGTAAGAGCTGCTACGCTGTGTACCAAAACCAAATAAGGATACTTGCATGAAGTGTTTGAAAAACAGTTCACCTTTATGTATAAGGTCAAATAGAGCTGGTTCATCACTTTTCTACTTTTCTAGTTCTTTACAGCAGTGAGCAATACTGGCCATCAGAGTATTACAATTGAAGAAAGTAATCCTGTGACATTTGGAAGCCAGAAGCAGAGAGTTATCTCAATTTCTACCTGCCTTTTTTTTTTTTTTTTTTTTTTTTTTTTTTTTTCCTCGGGGGAGTTTACCCCTCTTTTTTTTGCTCTTTTTNCCCAGAGAGAGCTTAGCCTACCTTTGATGACAGCTTTGGAAAGTTTAGCATGCCTTTTGGATTAACCAGCTCCCACTACAGATGTAACAGCAACCAATCAGGCAACAAAAAATTATTTACTGTCAAGTTATGCTGCAGCTGAGCTACAGCTACATCTTGCACTGTCAGAACACTTAGACCTCCTTGGAGAAGACCAGGGACTGAGACTAATGTGATCTGTGCTGTCTGTGGGGTTGTAAACTGAATTTCTCTAGGAAGATACATCTGATGATTGCTATCTTCAGAGCCACTCGCTTGTGAGCCTGATTAATATGAATGTAGTAGGATAGAGGAAGGGGCTCCCAACCATTGAATATATTTATTCCCAAGTGAAGCCGCATGTCTGACGAGCTCTCAGAAATGTAAAGGTTTATTGCCATATAATGGAATAAAAGGATTACTTTCGAGTAAGTCTGTAGCCACTTGTAAAATATTTCATTTAAATAATTTATGCTAATGGAATATATGATCTAGGGAGGGTCACATGGGTTCTTCTTGGGCAGTTGTTGACAAGGCAAATGTGGCTGGGGAGACCTGGGCTGGACTCTTCTTTGCTTGTCCCTGGTGGACTTGTAGGACGTTAAAAAGAAAGTAAGAACAAGCAGCAGACAAAGCCTTTAATTCACTTACTCCTCATGTCACTGCAAAGCGCTCATCAGATGGCAGAGCTGATCAACACAGCAGGTCCCTAAAACATGCATTAGGAGAAAAAAAAATGAGCTTTTATCTCTGTAATAAGTAATGAAGCTTAATTTCCCTCTCTAACATAAAAAAAAAAAAAGTAAAAAAAAGTCTTCTTGTGTGAAGCACAGAGGAGCTCAGTAACAGCAACAATCTCAGCTCCAAGAGGAGTGCAGAGATTTAGGGGTCACACACATTATTGTGGATTGTCTAGGTGACCCTGCTCTGGCAGGAGGGGTTGGACTAGATGATCTTCTAGGTCCCTTCCAATCCCTAACATTCTGTGATTATATGATCTGTCTTAGAGATGTGGCTGAAGCAAGAGCTGGATGTGATAGACAGGAATTATGCAGTCTGTACAGAAAGAGGGTTGCATCTCTTTGCACACATGCTGTAAATCTGTTATCTCCCTTTATCCATCCGAACCCTGTGATGGAAATTTCTGATGCTCAGTTCTATCCAAAACCTGAGGAAGGACTTTGAAGGCTCAGCACTGTACAGGGACTTTTAACGAAGGGATTTGCAGAAATTCTTTCAGTTCTGTTTCATCTGTGTTGTTTTATAAATCCACCTGAACTCTGACAGTATCACACAGAGACCTATGTCTCAGCAAGACATTTCCTTCAACTGTTCTGTATGACCATGAAGTCCACGCAAGAAAAGGCATCACATAAATATTTTTCAACTATTTCTGTCAACATCAATAAATCAGAATCCTTACTTCTGTCCTTATTGAAAAAAAATGCTACACAGAAATTTCTGAGTGTTAGGTTCAGTTTCTTTTGACACTATAAGAAATCACGTGGCTTTGTCCTACCTCTGCCTCATTTTTAAACCTTAAAACTTAACCTCTGCTTACTGCCTACTTCCCCAGCTTTGCTTTCATTAAGCTGCAAACATTTTTCTTTCATAACAATTTACATGTGTAATTGCTACAGATACTTCAGGAATTGTTTGCTAAAGGCTCTGTGTAAATACTAATTATCAGTAATTAAAAATCCACAGCTATTAAGAAGATACTGATAGGGAGAAAATACTGCTTAGGAAGCAACTAACATTTGTCTAGGTAAAATTAAACATCAAATAACTTTCTATGTAATTATGTAATGTGACTCATAATCTGCTGCATAAATGCAAGTACAAATGGGAGAAAGGTGTCCCCCCACACAGCTGAACACACACCCAGCCTGCTCACAAACTTAGCATCTTCAATGCTACAAACTCTTTTCATGTTGGGAGCAAAGAATATTTAGAGGTCTAAATGTTACAGTTGCAGAAACATAACAGCTGCACTGGATGTTTTCTATGGCATGCTAAAAATCAGGTGCTTCCAGGCTGATGATATGCAAACTTAACTCTCCTTGTAATAAAATGCACCAGGATTCTTTCTTGTGCCAAGTATGGTAGAATATATCCTGTGCAAAGAGTAGAAATAAAATGCAGTAACAAATGACATCTGCTTCATAATTTTACAAAATATATTTTCACACTCCGTGATGTATTTTTTAACTGCTAATGAATTTGTTTCCTTATTAACTGTGGTTCAGTATCCATGTATTTGAAGTGGAATTTTGGCCCATCTACAGATGTCAAAGGGCACTTTGCCACTGTTGTAAGAGGAATTATATTTTCACTTCAGCGATTTATTACAGATTTCAGCAGGCTTTGAATCAGCCTTAGTCCATCTAAAATTAATCAACTTTCTGAGCCTGGTGGGAAAAGCAAACAGGTAATCTATGTGCGTTATACAGCAGTCCCAAAGTTTGCTCTCTGCCTTACCTGCTTCTGATGGTAGGGGAGGAAACCCATTAAGCGAGCAGACAGGCAAAGGGTGGCAGCAATTTTACAAGGGGTGCAAAATAGATTTCTGCTCTCAGAGCACAGGCTCCATCACACTCAAACCTGTCACTGTAAGGAAGACAGCATGAATGTGCCTGGAGCACAAAGCTGGTACTGACACTCGCCTCTGACAAGAAAATGATGCAGCTTTAAGAAAGCCTCTCTTCCCATAATAATGCTCAGCCTTGGATTGCTTGGTGCCTGCAGCCGCATGCTCAGAATGAGCAAAAAGCCCCTGGTTGCATCAAGGCAGCCAGGTTGAGTTGCCTCCAGAATTTTTCAAGTATGTTTTTATTCACTTCTGTGGAGTTTTTTTTCCCCTTTCTAGCTCTGCCTTTTTAGGCTCGGTTTCAATACAAGGAAACACTTCATTTATCTCTGGATCAGGTCCTCAGATTGTATTGTGGCTAAGGCTTTGAAAATTGCTGTTATCATAACTATTACCCCACTTGCCTGTGCTATTTTGAGCTGGACTGAAAAGGGCTTGATGGAACATTGAGTCAGTCACAAACCACGAGTCAGACAGGAATAACAGGAGCTTTCCTGTCAGGTTTTGACTTCCAGCTTTCAAAAGGGTTTCTCAACAAAGAGGCATTCTGTTCCCTCTCAGTGAGCTGACAGACCCCAAATCTCCCAAGCCTAAGACCAAGGTATGGCAGAAAAGGGCAGTTGTTTCTGCAAAGTCTGACCTTGCCTTGGCTTGGTTTGACTGGGGCAACAGCTCAACACCAGCCTGGTGCTGGCAGCTTTTTCCTCCTGGAATGTGAGGCTCATGCCACACACACCAGCTCATGGGACAGCTCCAGTACATCCATTGCTGGTTTATCTGCCACCAACAGGAGATGAGAGCCAAAAAAAAAAAAAGAAGAGTTAAATCCCTGTAACTCTGCCTTCACTTCTTTGTATTCTGTGCCTTGAGCCTAGCCTGCCTTGGGAACACACGAAGCATGGGAACTCCCTGACATCTGGAGAAGCTTAGTTGTCATGCAGCTCCCTAAAACACAGCTTTCTAGCCTAGAAACAACACTGGCTTTCTCAAGTATGCCAGTAACTAATGCTTTGGATTAATATTTTGTTAATTTACAGCATTTCCACGGTTATAACTCAGCATTTTTGTTCTTTCACCATCCTGCTTTCACTTTTTTTTTTTCTCTTTTGCTGCAGCAAATCATTAAATAATTGTTTGTCAAAATATAATCTGCTTGCTACTGCATCTGGTTGCATCTATTTATAATTTCTTCAGCCTCTAGATTGTTGGGGAGACACATAACTGCACTCTAAATAATCTGAGATCAGTCAACCCACTGCTTTGTTTGCAGGTTACAATTATGGACATGCCAACGACACCCTCTTGGTCTTATTTTGTTTGATTTTATTTACCAAAAAGAGTAAGTGCAGCTGTTCCAGAGACCTCTTCCCTCCCATCAATCCATCTCCTCCCCCAGCCCAGTCTGGTGTGCTGTGGATGAGGAACTGGACAAAACACAGTGGCAAATAAGTCACAGTTAAATCATTTAGTGTCCTACCTGCTTCACATTCATCATCTAGACTTTCTCACAAAATGGATGTGGAAATGAAGACAACAAAGAAGAGGACTACAAAAGGCAGCATGTGCAGGAGGTGGAGGGCATTTATCTGTGGGGAACAGAAAGAAATGTTTGGGTGAGGAACTGAAAGGAAAGATCCTTTGGAGAGATCTTTACTTGGGTCTGCATCAACACTTGCATCCACACACAGCACTCAGCCTCAATTCTCCCTGAAGGAAGGTTCCTCTATTCCCAAACATGACCAGGTCTTCCTCTTAGTTGGCAAGAAATCCCATCCTCTTCTTGTTCTCCAGCTCACAGGTTAAAACCCCAGCAGAGGAAGATTATTTTAGCAGAGGAGATTATTTTAAAGTTCCCTCCTGTCTGAGGTTATCAGAACCTGTGTCATGCAGGTGGGCCACCAGGATGAGGTAAATTTGAAGAAAGAAGAGCATTTTTTTTTTTTTATCACTCCTATTGAAGCAATGTAGCTTGCCATGGAACATAAACAAATGCATTGCATGTGTAAACAATACATAAGTGTGAGTGCTAGATGTTAGCAACATCAAGGATGGTGCACCCCCACTTCAGTGAATACAACACCATCAAGTGTTATGACTAACTTAAGCAAAAAAAAAAATAAATCCAAGAACAAGAGTGAAATGAAAGTGTTTATCATCCTCTGGTGGGTTGTGTGTCATCGTAATTGTTTTAAAAAAAAAATCACCACTGAGCTCTGCATGACAGTGTATCACTCAGGATGGCAAAAGGGTGGAGACCACAGAAAGAAAAGGGGTGAGATGGGGGAAGTATCAAGCTATCAAAGTTTAATAGTGGTGTCCATCACAAACTCTACAGGAACTCTACCTACCTTTGGTGAAATGTTATCACCAAAGCATCTACTGGTAAGTGGTCAAGTCCAGAGAGAACTGAGTGCTTGTCAGCAGGCCAGATACTGGCATGCCCAGGGGGAGGGACTCTACTCCAGCATGAAACATGGAGCCATCTGATCTTGGCAGAAATAGAAAGAAAGAAAACAGGTTTTAAAACGTCATGAATTGATGTTTGTCTGCTGATCAGCTTGAGCAGGAATGCCAAAGTACATCACTTAAAACAGTGGGAAGATCAAAAAAGACCCCCAAAAATGTGGACTATTTATTTCAGGGCTGTTACTTATCTCTCTAAAGATTATTAAGACTAAGCTGGAAGCAGAACAAAACTGGCTTTTCAGACAACATTGTCCTTATTTCCAGCTTCTTGCTGGACTCTAAAACCATGAGCTAAGCCTTTCCCATGGCTTCAGTTCATCCCAGGTATGCCAGAGACTGTCAAAACCCAATAAGCAAGGGAACAGAATGAATGAAGCTGTAACTGTTTTGAGTTTGATTTTATATTCAGCTCAGGGACAGCTTTCTTTGTTTTGGCAAGAATCTGGGTGTGTATGTGTGTATCTGTTTGTGTATTTTATGTGTGTTTACCTTGTAGTGGTTTCGATGATGGTGGGAATTGCAGATATGCTTGCTCATTCCTCATGGTTTCACTGTACAAGACAAATACAATTGATTTAGAAGGAGCTTTGCCAAAGACAGTAATATTGGCTTTGTGCTAAGTATATCTAATGAAATATTCTTTGTACAACAGCTGCAGCTTTGGAAGAAGCGATTCACCTTGTCCCAGGAATAGCTATGAGAAGCTAAGTAACTGGCTGAGAAGGTAGTTTATGCACACAAAGATTCAAAGGTCTGCAGTGCTAGCTAATAGAATCAAAAAGCTATAAAAAATCATGGCCAGCTGAGCTGGTGAGTCCCAGGAGGTTGGATGAGAAAGGGGGAGAGATAAAAATTCCTGAGTGGTTCAGTGTGTAGACTGAATATGTACTCTTATTCTGGGAAAGACAAAATTAAATAAAAGTGTCAGAGAGCAACAGTTTCAGATATTACAATATTTAAAGAAATAATCATTATTATATTAGCCCAGGCAGTATCATTTTATCTAACAGAGGTTATACATTTCATAGATTCTGGGGCCAGAAAAGGCTATTAGGATCATCTAGACTGGGTTTAATATAATTGAGGTTCAGTAATAGATGCAGTAACCTGTTCTGCCAGGCAGATAGCAAAGTGTAAGGTCATTCCCAAAGTCCTTAGGAGAAAGGGGAGAGAGACAAACACAGATCAGTCAACAAATTCTCCAACAGAAGAAAGTGGCAGCATTTGCCTTGGTCACATGATGTTGGTTTATGACCATGTCCACCAGCAGCAAGGTCTGCTCTGCAGGACTGTCTTGGCCTCAGTGTGGTGAGGTATAGTGGGATGACCTTACCTCACATGCAGCAGCCGTGCTTTGCTACATATGCCCAGGGCCTCAACACAGCTCTCCTACTGCAGCATGTGGGAGTCTTCTCTCCTCTCTCCCACACAGCTCCGGGACAGTTTTTGGACAAGTTACTGCCAAGCAGAGCCCACTGTTCTCCTGTGCCAGCTACTAACTTTGTCCCACGCAGACCATTCATTTTCTTCTTCCCATTGACCTCTCTAGTGGGCCAGCTGTGGAGGACTGGAGAGCAGCTGGGCTGGCTCTTCTCAGAGCTCTTTGAAGCAGCCGCATGATAACCAAGCACGATAATGCTGGTGGGTGGTCTGGATGCAACCTGCAGCTCCTTGCAGGGAGCACAGAGCAAGGGCTTCAAAAGACAGTTGTGTAGGAAGCTGTCTCAGACACTACCCACTGCAGAGATGGGTAGATAGGACACAAGCTCTTCCCTCCCTGGGTTACAGCACCTCCTCTGAGACTGAAGATGCACGCCAGGCATTTTTATTTCCACACCAAACTTATGCTATTTACCTCAGGCTTAAACAAAGGAGTCCGAACATCTTTCAAATTTACTTTTTGGGTTGTGTGTTTGTTTTCTAAACCTGTCTTTGTTTTGCAGGAAAATACTAAGTCTTAAAAAAGTAATGGCTGGGAAATTTACTTGGATTTACAAATGAAAAAAAAAAAGTAAATATACAAACAAAAAGAATAACTTTTATTTTCACCATAAAAGATGTTTCACCATTTCCTTTTCTCTTCCACCCATCAAATCACTGCATTTGCTATAAAGCCTCCTCTTTTTCCAAGAGTGACAAAGCCTTTCTTTGAGCAATTTTGAACAGGGTTGGGATCCCAGACTGCAAAACCTGTGCCAGGCCCCAAACTGCAGATACAGTCAGTCTCTGATACACTTTTCCTCCTTTTGCCTCGAGGCAATAGAGAAAGAGCAAAGGAGGCAGTGAGGTCACTCACTTCTGAGCCTTATGTGTTTGCATCTCACCCCTGTAGGAGAGTTCAGGTGACTTTGTTCTACAGCTGCTTCTGTATGCTTTGAGCAAATCCTGCCATGGATCTAAAATCCAATCATTCCTATTGATTTCATTGTGAATTTGCCATGTGGAACAACAGTCAGAAGAAAGGTTGTCTTGTAGCTACAAGCAGAAAAAAAACCCCAAAACCGACCCTCCCTCCAACAAAAAAACATCAGTAAAGAAGGAACTCAGAACTCTCCTTGGCCTTAGAGAAGCATCTTGGTATGTCAAAATCACCCTTGAGCACCTCCCCCTGAAAATTAAAAGAAAGTCTTGGTTTTGTCACTGATGCTGCAAAATGTGATTATTTAACAATTGGTTGTGGGTATTGTTGATGCTATATCTAATTTCAAATTATAACAGATGAATGATCTCTAAATTGTTGGTTCAAATGAGATAATACTCCATCATGCTTTCTTTTGCGACACAAATCCACATAACCAGCACTGTATAAATACAAACACTGGCTGGTATAAAAGCTTCAAATAGTATTTTAAATCCTGCAAGTATGGCTTGTGCTCAAATTGACAACTCAATGCTCTGTCAGTTCCCACTGCCAATCTCATTATGGAAGTAAACGGCTCTATCTTATTTTATCCTTCCCGATACATGATGCACTTAAAAGGACTTTAAAAATCTAGTAATGGAAATATATGGTACAATGAACAGTTAAAAATGTCAATTGAATTAGTGATTGTGTGATATCTTTTCAGCATACAGTGTGAACACAGATGCTGCCTTTTATAGAGGTTTTTGCATATGAGGAACGTGAAGTGGAACAAATTAGATTTGAATTTTATTATTCTTTTTATGCATTGCATTGCAGATAGCTTTTTTTAATTAGCTCCTATCTCAACACCTTTGGCAACTCTAAATAATTCAGAGAATCTTGTCTTTTATTGTTTTTTCTCTTGTGGTGGTTTCTTTCGCAGAGAAGTAGCCTTTGTGAATGGCAGGAATCTTATCTATCACCTAGTTAATAAAAGATCCTCCAATCAAAAAAAGTCACAGGCAGTATACCATGGTCTACTCAGAATCTTAAACCCAAATCAGCAGCCAGATGCACAGTGATAAATCTATCCCTAAGCCCTAAGAGGTGCCAGGATTGCTAAAAGTTTACTTCCCTTTTCATGAAATTTCCTATACACTCCACCAAGTGGAAAATCCTGTAGAAGTTAGTTTGATGAAGTGATGCTCAGGGTGTCAGTTCCCCACCAGTCCCTCAGCTCATATGGAGGGCAGGAGGGAGCCGGTGCCACCACACAGCTTCATCAACCTGTTACTGCCTCCTGGGCTGCTGTTACACCCTTAGCAATAAACCACAAGCTGCATATAAAATAGGCACAAACCCCATAACTCCCAGGACTTCAAAGCAACAGGCGGTATTTTATGTCAAAATACATAAACAAATGGCTGTAGCCAGAAGCTGATGTTTATGTTCCATTGTGCCGTGCAGGGGGGGAGAGTCCCACCAGCTCCATTTCTAGATAGCACGTCTTTGCACAACTTCTTTGTTGAAAAACTTCAGCGACACAGTGTCTCATAAGGATTACCTCGAGGGCCCAGCCTCTCCCTTACTTCACAATGTGTGGGCAGGATACAGCTGTTCAGCTTCACTGCGTGGTCTTCTCATCCAAACTCTTCACATAATGCAAAGATTACATCCCTCAAGGCACTATGGAAATTCATATCCTAACAGTTTCAAATGCCTATTTATTTCACAGTCTAGTGCAAATATCACATCTGCTCCAGAGTCCACTGCTTCAGATGATACCGCAGTGCCCCAGATTAAGTCTGTGGGATTGCTTTTGCACCTAAAAAAGACAGGGAATTTCTTATTCTTAGCAGAACAGAATATAATTATTTATTAAAAGCAAAAAACAGAACAAAACAACAACAACAAAAAACACAAACAAACAGAAACAAAGAAATCCAGTGATGTGTTAATCTCTCCCAAGTTCTGTCAAACAAATCCCAGCTTCAAGAAATGTATAAATTGAATAAAAGGTCATTTTGGGGGCTTAGCCCAGCTCAACACAAATAAGTATTTTAGGTTAGGTATTACACTATACTTTGTTCACCTACTCCAGCTGACTACTCAGCATTCACAGGAGAAACAAAAATGATTTCTGCTGCTGTACATCATATAAATGCAATATGATATGAAATGTTTATAGACAGGGATTTGAGAAAATTCAAACATTAGTTTGAAAAAAGTAGCACTTAAGTTTCAGCATCTGTTTCAAGGCTAGGAAGGAAGCACAGAAGAATGAGGTCAGCTCTGGGAGGCTGGGGAGCCTCTGTCCATCAACCTTGACCAGGACCCTTGTGTGTCCACAGGGGAGTTACATAAGGCTACATCCACAAATGAAGAAGCTCATGTGAGCTCCCACTGAACACAGATCCTGCCCCCACCACCACACTGTGTCAGGTAGGGTTTGCAGTAATAAACTTTGCTTACTGTCACATACACTCTACCTGTCTTGCTCATGTCCCTCAACTCTATTTGCACTTGAGAAATGTTGTTCATAGGTGTCCTTTGGCTTAGTTGTAGAAGAAAATGACATTTTCCACATTATGCAATGGAGACTTTGGTGAAAAATCTTATTGTAAATACAAGCAGCATGAAATGGTCAACGGAAAGCCCTGGCATGGGCCCCCTGCATTAAGCCCCAGAGTTAATTCAATCCATCATAAAAACAAAAGGAAAGAGGAAAGAGGATAAGAGGCTGATATTTTGGCAGCATCTGCCTCGTCAGAAGACAGTAGGTGCTGCCAAAATATTAGGCTCTCTCATCTGTGTTCCTCATTGTTTTTGTGATGAGGGAGGATTAAATCCTACAGTTGCAATTGATCTAATGTACCAAGGCTCCTTCCTGATAAATGATGATTTCTTGATCTTTTTTGACACACCCTGCCCCCAGATGCCCATTGTCCCTCCAAATCTCTCTGTGGCCCCTAAGCCTTAATTAGATCTCGCAGGTTCTGTTTCTGTGGTGCTTTCATCACTGCAGGTTTTGTTTCCACTCCAGGTCTGTCTTTCCTTCAGGCTCCATCTGTAGTTCAAAGATACTTTGCTGTTCTTTGCCACTGGCTGCTCACCTGAACTACCCTTTTGTAACAGTTGTAGCTGCTGCCTCAGTACGACTGCTCTTCACCTCAGCACTCACCAAGAGGTAATGATAGCTAAAAGTGAGTATGAAACAGCAACTCTGGCTTAAACCTATGGAAGGAACTTTGGTTTTATGATACAATGCAAAATTCAGTTATCTGGTTCAGGAATGGAGCAGAAAAATCTAACTTACACATGTACCAAGAAATAAGATTCACAGGAAAACATTGGCAAGCCCAGATGAAGAGTATGCAAGACAATACATTTCTCCCATGCAGAAAGATGTAGCCCAGATATATGGTTTGGATGTCTCTGACTGAAATTCTTAAGTCCTCCTTACGTTTAAATACCCAAGTTATGCATTAGGAGTACAGCACAGGAAGCAGCATGTATATTTCACACTATTGCTTCTTTGTGGTTAGGCCATGGAGGACACAGAAGAACAAGTCAAAGGAAATGTAAGGCCAGCATCTAGTGCTTAAGGTAACCACTTGGAAGAGGGGAAGCTGATATTCTTCCTACAGTTCTCTAAATTTTCTAGGGGCTAATGCTCAGGCAAAAGTCCTTCCCATTTGACAGCCTTACTGACTTGCCCAGAGTTGCTCTTCAGGTAGTCCTGTAACTGTGTCCTACCTGGTTGCAAAGTTTCCTAGAATCAGCACGTTATGCAGAAAGTGGTTTTAAGTTGTCAGCTCTGTAGCAGTGATAGGTGTGGTTTTACCATGTTTAGTTTAACCAATCCCTTCAGGGCAGGGGATTTTGAACTGAGAAGTCTGTATTTTTGTAAATACCATCAAGAATAGGTAGGAGGTAGATATCCCCTCTCTGGACCAAAATGCCAACTCTCCTATTCTGGAGTATAGCAGAACTAACCTATAACAGATGCTCTAAGAACATTTACACTCCTTCACAATATCTCAGATTCACAGCTGCTTAGGTAGAGATCTGCTGGTCATTTGTTTTCAGTAAGGATTTGGTCGTCTGTGATTCTTCCAGACTCTACAGAACATTGGAGATGGTGCACACTTGTGAGGATGGAAGAAAGGGAGCTCACTTCAGGCACAGACCATGGGAAGACTGCACATTGTGCTCAAGATACTGCAAACTAAGCATTAGCCACAAAACTACTTTGCCCTACAAGTACATGACAATCTAGGGGTTTACATTTGCTTTTCTTCTCCCACCCTTATCAAGAAGACCAGTTTGTCTGATGTCTGAGAGTGCCTTTGGAAATGCTGTCAGCTTCCCTTTTGACCTTTCTATGGTGTCCCTGCCCTGTGGTTTTTGGCAGCAGAAGTGGTGACTTCAAGCAGTGGGAATGAACTTCTAAAAGGTGGGCACTCAGTAGCAGCCACATTAGCCACTGACTACTTCAGAGAACTTAATAAAAGAGAGAGGCTGCTGTAGCAAGAGATACATTAACAGCTACAGGGTACTTACAGTACAGAGAGCAGCAGACTGTTCTTTATTTATCATGTGCCACACTGCTAACTAGCTTTGACAGAGTGGCAAATTAAGTCAAGAGTCCAGGGAACAAAAGAGGCAGATTTCTTTCTGCAGTGCTTAGATTCTGGATTTGCAGATAGTCTTGCCAAAGACACAAAGGTAAGAGGTAGATTATGGCTATGAGAATCTACACAGCAATGCAAGGATTAGGGAAACCTATTCCAGTTCACTTGGGAGAGGGCAGGCAACACCAGAGGGCATTTGGATAGCAGAGTGCCAGTTTTTAATGGAAGCACACAGGGCATAGAGAGGCAACAAATCCTACAACAATGATGCGTACTTTGGAGGGGATGCTGCAGGAGTTTCACAGTGGCAGACTTTTAACAGCTCTGAGTGCTCCAGGCACACCCAGCTTTTCTAAACCCATTCAGCATAGCTCTTAACACAATTATCATAGCCACATTTTCAAGCCAACATTATGTCAGAAACAGTCAGTATATGGAGCTCTTTGGAAAATTGGCTTCTACTTTTTGGCAGTAATTGAAAACTGAGCTCTTAGGAAAATGGGAGCTCTAAATGCTTGGATGACATTTCTCAACTTTGCTCACAAATAGAAGAACCTGTAAGCTACAGAGGCAATTCCATCAGCCATCTTTTAAGGATATCACCATCAGACCATTATTACATTTGCTCTTCTATTTTGTCCTCATGAGAACTGTAAGACAAAGCTAACAATAGCAGAGTGACAGACCACTGCAGCATTCAGATTCAAATATCCCCTGTTTTAATACACTACTGTATCTATAAAGAAATAGCATTGATGTGCATTTAGGTAACTGTGTGTGTGGTACTTGCCTGTTCCTTTAAATGAAAGGAAAAGCCAGACAGTTATCTCCATCAGATTTTATTATGTGACACAGAATGAACAATTACATACTGTGCAATAACCTAAGTAAGGTTTTAATCGCTGCTGCATTTATGGATGGTTTATTCTGACCTTTCATAGCCTTAAAAACTAATAACTGAAACAAAACAAAGTTTGTCAGCTCCTCTTAGAAACTANGCACAGGAAGCAGCATGTATATTTCACACTATTGCTTCTTTGTGGTTAGGCCATGGAGGACACAGAAGAACAAGTCAAAGGAAATGTAAGGCCAGCATCTAGTGCTTAAGGTAACCACTTGGAAGAGGGGAAGCTGATATTCTTCCTACAGTTCTCTAAATTTTCTAGGGGCTAATGCTCAGGCAAAAGTCCTTCCCATTTGACAGCCTTACTGACTTGCCCAGAGTTGCTCTTCAGGTAGTCCTGTAACTGTGTCCTACCTGGTTGCAAAGTTTCCTAGAATCAGCACGTTATGCAGAAAGTGGTTTTAAGTTGTCAGCTCTGTAGCAGTGATAGGTGTGGTTTTACCATGTTTAGTTTAACCAATCCCTTCAGGGCAGGGGATTTTGAACTGAGAAGTCTGTATTTTTGTAAATACCATCAAGAATAGGTAGGAGGTAGATATCCCCTCTCTGGACCNTCATGGTTTTCTTTGCTGTTCCAAGCAAAAATTACATAGTTAAAATTAACAACATGGTCATTATAACAGAAGGGGACACACACACCAAAAAGAGAGAGAGATCTGGCTACTCTTTGCTGGAAACCAAAAAACCATCAAGGTTCCAGGAAAAGGACTGATGTGGATTTTTTCTTTAGGATAACCAGTGTTTATACCAACATCCAAGTGAAATGCATCACAGGAGAAAGCAGAAAGTCTTAAAATATTATTACAAATGCTGAGCTCCACCCACTTTGTGACATTACAGAAGTGAAATTTTTTTTCCAATGACATGAAATACCTTGAGGTATTAAATCCCTCCATAAGACTTAGCTAAACGCTGTGTATCTGCTGAAAATTGCACATCTGCATTATATTAACCAGTTTTTAAGTATCCCCACAAATAAGTAAGGGCATACCTCATGCTCCAAATAAAAAGCAAAAACACCACTAAATGAAGAGACATACAACTAAGCCTTGAACTGATTCACCACCAGTGGAAATCACACAAAAAACCACAAGGAGCAATGCAAAGGAAGAATGCCCCAGAATGAGTACAAGGAGCAAGAACTGGGATGTTTCTTCCATGAGCTGTGCAAACGCTTAAGTAATAAGCACATG
Source organism: Ceyx cyanopectus (assembly GCA_013401355.1). NCBI lineage: Eukaryota > Metazoa > Chordata > Aves > Coraciiformes > Alcedinidae > Ceyx > Ceyx cyanopectus. The sequence goes on along the minus strand of VYZU01088190.1, from coordinate 6,384 downwards.
ACTTACTGCTGGCCCCTTGCAAGGACAAGCAGCAAACATGATGTCCTTAGAGTCATGGGGCTGAGCAATTCAGTCATGAGCAATAAGAGCTCCAAGGAAATACAGGCATTTCCTTCCCTAATTCTCCCAACGCCCACCTCCAGGGTCTCCAAATGATGAGCAAGAGCTTAGTGAAGTAAGTACAAAAGAATCGGTCACATCACCTACCCTGGGTTAAGTGGAAGGCCACTCAGCTCCAAGTTGCTACCTACCAGTATTAAATATTAGCTAGTGAGCTTCCAATGTTTCTCATGGATGGCACTTCCTTTTGGAAGGGAATGTAAAAAGCAACCTTAAAGCAGTGAATGTAGGTCACCAAGAAGCCACATCAATAAAGCCTGGAAACAAAAAAGGGAGGGATACTGTGTCATCTATAGAATCAAGTGGTTATTACAAACTGACATCAAAAGTACAGCTAGAACATTTCAACTGCTAAGTCATTTCATGGATGAAATATAAGTATACAGTAAGTGACACACTACAGCTTTTCCTTCTTAAGGTTCCTGCAAAGCTGCTGTAAGTTTTAAACAAAATTGCATGCTTTTTAGACTGAACTCACAATAACCCTTCTAAACTCCATCAACTACAATAGCAATCGTGACAGCGAAGATTTATGTTACCGGATACCAAGCCCCCAACTCCCTTCTCTCACCACAGTTTTAAGATTCATTCCATTATCTTAGGAGCTATCAAGGTACAGATTGACCTGCAAAGAGATGTGGTAGTTATGTTCTACAACTGGATGGGCATGTCAGCCAACATCTCCTGGCTCTCTGGACAGGAGGCAGCAGATAGCTCTGCTAGTCCTGCCAAGACAGCTGTCCAAGGTCGTCAGCCTGAGCGCAGGGAGAACTTGGGTCCACCAGGCCACTCACCCCTTTTCTCCCTGAAATGTTAGTGAAACATCACAGCTAATGGAAACCCCCAAGCATAGCAAATCGTTTCTCAGCAAGAAAGTAGGTTAATTTAATTCTTGGCACCTGTTTATAGGAACACCTACCTACTCATGAGAAACTCCCTTAACTGCCATGCGAGCATAATCAAATCCCAAACATTAGTAAAGGCTGGATTCCTGAGCTGGTGAGGAACTGAGTCACTTCCCATGTCAGATGCTGCTGGACAAGCAATGTCTTTTCTTTTTGACCAAATTAGAAAAAATGTATGTGGTTTACAGCTAAAGCCAAATAATCACTCAAAGTAAATTATACCTAATTTGCAGCTTTCACTTTTTCAGCATACTTAATTTATAAGACAGTAACAACCACTGTGATACCTTCAATGAAGAATACTTATTGTAAGAAATGTGATTTGTGTANAGCAGTGATAGGTGTGGTTTTACCATGTTTAGTTTAACCAATCCCTTCAGGGCAGGGGATTTTGAACTGAGAAGTCTGTATTTTTGTAAATACCATCAAGAATAGGTAGGAGGTAGATATCCCCTCTCTGGACCAAAATGCCAACTCTCCTATTCTGGAGTATAGCAGAACTAACCTATAACAGATGCTCTAAGAACATTTACACTCCTTCACAATATCTCAGATTCACAGCTGCTTAGGTAGAGATCTGCTGGTCATTTGTTTTCAGTAAGGATTTGGTCGTCTGTGATTCTTCCAGACTCTACAGAACATTGGAGATGGTGCACACTTGTGAGGATGGAAGAAAGGGAGCTCACTTCAGGCACAGACCATGGGAAGACTGCACATTGTGCTCAAGATACTGCAAACTAAGCATTAGCCACAAAACTACTTTGCCCTACAAGTACATGACAATCTAGGGGTTTACATTTGCTTTTCTTCTCCCACCCTTATCAAGAAGACCAGTTTGTCTGATGTCTGAGAGTGCCTTTGGAAATGCTGTCAGCTTCCCTTTTGACCTTTCTATGGTGTCCCTGCCCTGTGGTTTTTGGCAGCAGAAGTGGTGACTTCAAGCAGTGGGAATGAACTTCTAAAAGGTGGGCACTCAGTAGCAGCCACATTAGCCACTGACTACTTCAGNAAAGATCATCTAGTTCCAATCCCCATGCCAATTGCAGGGATACCTCCCACTAGATCAGGTTGATCAGAGCCCCATCCAGCCTGGCCTTAAAACTTCCAAGGATGGGGCTTCCACTACCTTTCTAGGCAACCTGTGTCAGTGTCTCACCACCCTCATGATGAAGAAATTCTTCCTAATGACTAACCTGAATCGACCCATCTCTAGTTTTAATCTATTCCCTCTAGTCCTATAAAGAATAGTTATATAGAAATTATGCTAGGTAACATCNTAGCCACAAAACTACTTTGCCCTACAAGTACATGACAATCTAGGGGTTTACATTTGCTTTTCTTCTCCCACCCTTATCAAGAAGACCAGTTTGTCTGATGTCTGAGAGTGCCTTTGGAAATGCTGTCAGCTTCCCTTTTGACCTTTCTATGGTGTCCCTGCCCTGTGGTTTTTGGCAGCAGAAGTGGTGACTTCAAGCAGTGGGAATGAACTTCTAAAAGGTGGGCACTCAGTAGCAGCCACATTAGCCACTGACTACTTCAGAGAACTTAATAAAAGAGAGAGGCTGCTGTAGCAAGAGATACATTAACAGCTACAGGGTACTTACAGTACAGAGAGCAGCAGACTGTTCTTTATTTATCATGTGCCACACTGCTAACTAGCTTTGACAGAGTGGCAAATTAAGTCAAGAGTCCAGGGAACAAAAGAGGCAGATTTCTTTCTGCAGTGCTTAGATTCTGGATTTGCAGATAGTCTTGCCAAAGACACAAAGGTAAGAGGTAGATTATGGCTATGAGAATCTACACAGCAATGCAAGGATTAGGGAAACCTATTCCAGTTCACTTGGGAGAGGGCAGGCAACACCAGAGGGCATTTGGATAGCAGAGTGCCAGTTTTTAATGGAAGCACACAGGGCATAGAGAGGCAACAAATCCTACAACAATGATGCGTACTTTGGAGGGGATGCTGCAGGAGTTTCACAGTGGCAGACTTTTAACAGCTCTGAGTGCTCCAGGCACACCCAGCTTTTCTAAACCCATTCAGCATAGCTCTTAACACAATTATCATAGCCACATTTTCAAGCCAACATTATGTCAGAAACAGTCAGTATATGGAGCTCTTTGGAAAATTGGCTTCTACTTTTTGGCAGTAATTGAAAACTGAGCTCTTAGGAAAATGGGAGCTCTAAATGCTTGGATGACATTTCTCAACTTTGCTCACAAATAGAAGAACCTGTAAGCTACAGAGGCAATTCCATCAGCCATCTTTTAAGGATATCACCATCAGACCATTATTACATTTGCTCTTCTATTTTGTCCTCATGAGAACTGTAAGACAAAGCTAACAATAGCAGAGTGACAGACCACTGCAGCATTCAGATTCAAATATCCCCTGTTTTAATACACTACTGTATCTATAAAGAAATAGCATTTAGAGCNTTCTGACCTTTCATAGCCTTAAAAACTAATAACTGAAACAAAACAAAGTTTGTCAGCTCCTCTTAGAAACTAGCCATGCGAGCATAATCAAATCCCAAACATTAGTAAAGGCTGGATTCCTGAGCTGGTGAGGAACTGAGTCACTTCCCATGTCAGATGCTGCTGGACAAGCAATGTCTTTTCTTTTTGACCAAATTAGAAAAAATGTATGTGGTTTACAGCTAAAGCCAAATAATCACTCAAAGTAAATTATACCTAATTTGCAGCTTTCACTTTTTCAGCATACTTAATTTATAAGACAGTAACAACCACTGTGATACCTTCAATGAAGAATACTTATTGTAAGAAATGTGATTTGTGTAAGAATCATAAAATTGTTAGGGTTGGAAGGGACCTTAAAGATCATCTAGTTCCAATCCCCATGCCAATTGCAGGGATACCTCCCACTAGATCAGGTTGATCAGAGCCCCATCCAGCCTGGCCTTAAAACTTCCAAGGATGGGGCTTCCACTACCTTTCTAGGCAACCTGTGTCAGTGTCTCACCACCCTCATGATGAAGAAATTCTTCCTAATGACTAACCTGAATCGACCCATCTCTAGTTTTAATCTATTCCCTCTAGTCCTATAAAGAATAGTTATATAGAAATTATGCTAGGTAACATCATACTAAAAAGGGACATCTGTGTCTTACAGAGATACTAATTCAATGGAAAGATTCTCTTAGGCAAGGAGATTTGATGAAATCTATGTGTAGGTTAGTAGCAGAGCTATGAAAAAACCCTCAGTCTTACCTTTTCTCCCTCTTTATTATACCATTATGGGTTTCTGGAGACGTAAATGAGATAACAAGGAATAGGAGATAGTACCTAACACAGTTTTCATATTATCATTTCTCTCCTGAAAACCCACAGCTGTCATTAGGTGTCTAATCCAGAATTTTCTCCATTCCAGAAAACTTGGAGCAAGAGTTGCCTCCTCTGCATATGCCATTGATTTATGGACTTTCATGCCTCTGGCAATCAAGTGATGACTTGCAACCCTACTGCATCCAGGAGTCAATCATTTGAAGTAAAAGAGTTGAAGGATGACTACCTTTAAATTAACTCTAATGATAATCTCTTTTCACCATAGCCATGCTTGTAAGCACTAGAATGCAAAGCTGCCCTTATTTCAGCCATGAAGGAATGAAGATACTGAGTTTCTCTCTTTTTATTTATTTATTTGTTTGTTTGTTTGTTTATTTATTTATTTCCAAAAGGGAAGGCACATTTGCAAGGCCTGCAGCAAGCACTACTGTGGTCTACTTCAGAAGAGTGGTTTTCAAGGTCTCTTAAAGGCTGCCTCATCCTGGGCTTAGTGACAAAATTGCCTGCAGTAATACTTAGCTATTTTACTTGCCACCTTCAGTTGCAAATGCAAAGGAGCAGACACACCTCATATTAAACTCACCACAAACATTCAGAGAAGTTAATTATTGTGATCTGACCCACAAAAGAGAAAGAAAATGCACATATCCGATGAGCTTGCAGGCATCACTCCTTGCAGCTGTGCAGCTGTCCTTCACACATGAAAGAAACAGGTCCAGCTATCAAACATCTATTTCAGCTTTTCCTTCTGTACAGCTACATTCAGATTTCTCCAGACCACAGCTCTGCACAACCTTACAGCTGCCTGGGCCTGATGCTCAGCAGTTGCAACCCAACCTCGGGTTTCAAACACTTTTTCCACCCACTGGAGAATCTGTCTTCAAGTTAAAAGCATTTCCCTCTCCTCCTTCCTCGCCTGCCACATACAAGCACACATCCACATACATGGTAAATGGAACAAGTCCAAGAAGTTCTTCTCTACTCTGGTAACATTATGGTTTTTGGGTTNATTCAGATTCAAATATCCCCTGTTTTAATACACTACTGTATCTATAAAGAAATAGCATTGATGTGCATTTAGGTAACTGTGTGTGTGGTACTTGCCTGTTCCTTTAAATGAAAGGAAAAGCCAGACAGTTATCTCCATCAGATTTTATTATGTGACACAGAATGAACAATTACATACTGTGCAATAACCTAAGTAAGGTTTTAATCGCTGCTGCATTTATGGATGGTTTATTCTGACCTTTCATAGCCTTAAAAACTAATAACTGAAACAAAACAAAGTTTGTCAGCTCCTCTTAGAAACTAGCCATGCGAGCATAATCAAATCCCAAACATTAGTAAAGGCTGGATTCCTGAGCTGGTGAGGAACTGAGTCACTTCCCATGTCAGATGCTGCTGGACAAGCAATGTCTTTTCTTTTTGACCAAATTAGAAAAAATGTATGTGGTTTACAGCTAAAGCCAAATAATCACTCAAAGTAAATTATACCTAATTTGCAGCTTTCACTTTTTCAGCATACTTAATTTATAAGACAGTAACAACCACTGTGATACCTTCAATGAAGAATACTTATTGTAAGAAATGTGATTTGTGTAAGAATCATAAAATTGTTAGGGTTGGAAGGGACCTTAAAGATCATCTAGTTCCAATCCCCATGCCAATTGCAGGGATACCTCCCACTAGATCAGGTTGATCAGAGCCCCATCCAGCCTGGCCTTAAAACTTCCAAGGATGGGGCTTCCACTACCTTTCTAGGCAACCTGTGTCAGTGTCTCACCACCCTCATGATGAAGAAATTCTTCCTAATGACTAACCTGAATCGACCCATCTCTAGTTTTAATCTATTCCCTCTAGTCCTATAAAGAATAGTTATATAGAAATTATGCTAGGTAACATCATACTAAAAAGGGACATCTGTGTCTTACAGAGATACTAATTCAATGGAAAGATTCTCTTAGGCAAGGAGATTTGATGAAATCTATGTGTAGGTTAGTAGCAGAGCTATGAAAAAACCCTCAGTCTTACCTTTTCTCCCTCTTTATTATACCAT
>VYZU01088189.1:0-26795 GCA_013401355.1 Ceyx cyanopectus | reverse complement strand
AGATCCTGGCACTAAGCAAAGATGTGCTGAAGGTGCTTGACAAGTGTTCAAGACTCAGCATTTGGCCATATTGCCACTTCTTACGTGTCTTCTGTGACTGTCTTTTTGCTGAAGATCCCAAGTTCTGGAGTCCTATGATGGGGCAAAATTCTCAGCTTAAATTTACGAAAGGAAATGAGCAATTCCTATCCATTACAACTGCAAATAACTGAAAATACCCTGAAGGAGATGAGGCTCAGAAAGACTTAAAAAGCTGAAAGCTGATGAAAACAGAACAGAAATAAAAATATACCAAGAGTTTTTATTTTTAGAGTCAAACTGATAGCTTCTGAGTGCCTCAAATTTAGCAAACCAGCTCACTGCTCTTCCCTCTGAGGCTCCCCTTGGATGGCTGGCGTCAGCTCTCTCTAAAAACTTACTGGGTAAAAAACAATGGCAAATTAAAACCCACTGGGCCTCATACAGGGAAGTGGAGAGGTGCCAGAAAAGCAATAGAAGGATCCCATATGTTGACCCCCAGGACAGTGAGTAATGTCCTGGGAAAACAAAATGGGATCTACCTGCAGCCCTCAGGATGGCAAGGGCAGGGCATATTCTGCCCAGGGCAGAGAGCTCCCCTCTCTGGAGGGCAGGGATGCAGAGAATCTTTTCACAGCACCTAATGGTCCCTGACTCACTGTGATATTTCAGGTGCCCACTTTCACACCAGGAAATCTGCTGGGTTTTTTAGTATCCCCTTGCTCATCTTCCACACAGCCAAACTCTCCAGAGACTCAAAACAAAACAGCAGCAACATAAACTAGTACTGGTGGAGTTAGAAATGCCACAGAGAGCAGGAGTGAAAGGCTCTATTACAAGGACCACTGCTCACTGCCAAGTCCTGCAGTGCAGCACAATTTGGGTGCCTCTGCCAGAGACAGCAGCAAGTGGCTTTTAGAGCCCTCATCTGATCACCAGCTTTCCTGCTGGGTTCCTCACTTGCTTCCCTGCTCACTGTGAGTTGATCATTCCTATTAGAGTGTCCCACTTGCATTACTGGGACATCTGGGAAGAAGCATTCAGACAAGATAGAGTGCTGTGACTTGATGCAAAGGGAGACAAAAAATGCAAGATGAGCTCAGCAGTTTTTCTAAGAGAACACACATACCAGCATATTCAATTGCCAGCTCCAGCAGCACACTGCCTTCCCTTCCAACTGCTGTCACTGGTCTTATAGCCCCACTCCAGGCTGGACAAGGCTTTGTTCAGGGTTCTGCACACCTCCAGGCTCCCTCACCTTCAGCTGAATGTCCCAGAACATCCCCTGGGACACTGATCAAAGGTACAAGCTCGTCCCCACTTTACCCACCTCTCAGGAACAGCAGACTCACGCCCAGAGCACAGCAGCAGAAAGCCTCTGCAATGCCCCAGCACCAACAGCTGCAGCCTTCCTCACCGCTTGAGGATTATCCTCCTTTGACCCCCCTCCAGCTCCTCTCTGTGATCTGCCCACCCCACTCCACAGGCTGGCACAGGGCCAGGTTCCTCCGCCTCCAATCTCCATTACTCCATCTGTCCAAGTCCTAGCCTTTTTCAGCACTCAGTTGATGCATCAGGGTCAAAGAGCCCAGAGACCAGAGTCTTCCACCCTTCAGACCACAGAATCACAGAATAACAGAATGTTAGGGGTTGGAAGGGACCTAGAAGATCATCTAGTCCAACCCCCCTGCCTGAGCAGGATCACCTAGACCAAGTCACCCAGGAACAGATCCAAGTGGGTCTTAAGTGTCTCCAGAGATGGAGACTCCACAAGCCCCCTGGGCAGCCTGTTCCAGAGCTCTGTCACCCTCACTGTGAAAAAGTTCTTTCTTGTGTTGACCCTAAACCTCTCGTGCTCCAACTTGCTCCCATTGCCTCTTGTCCTGTCATTGGATGACATTGAGAAGAGTCTGGCTCCATCCTCCCTACACTCACCCTTAACATATTTATAGACATTGATGAGGTCCCCCCTCAGTCTTCTCCAGGCTGAAGAGCCCCAGCTCCCTCAGCCTCTCCTCATAAGGGAGATGCTCCACTCCCTTAATCATCTTGGTAGCCCTGCGCTGGACTCTCTCCAGCACATCTCTGTCTTTCCTGAACTGGGGTGCCCAAAACTGGACACAGTACTCAAGGTGGGGTCTCACCAGTGCAGAGTAGAGGGGTCGGAGAACCTCCCTTGACATTTCTCCTAATGCAACCCTCTCACAAAAAGCTCCCCCGGGGGTTCAGAGCCCGTGACAAAGCAAAGGTTTGAACGTGATGCTCCTTGAGATCACCCATTTCTCCTTCACCCCCACCTACATGCACATGGACAGCAAGAGCCTCACTGCCTCTCTATTTCTGTATGCCAGCAGTCCCTCCTCTGCTTGTGCCATTGAAGATGTCTGACATAGTAGACAGGCCAGCTCCTGGCATTTGGTTACCTTCCAGGTTCTCTGTTTAGCTTCCACACAGTGATAACAGACCCCTGCCAAGAAACTTAGTTGTCAAGGAGACCTCTTTCAAACAACAGTTTGATAGAAATTCTGTGATTATCCAGGGAAGCACATCTCCAAGTTAGAGCATTCAGGTTAACTGCCTGCTAGCTCTACTCTAGTTAAAATACAGGCTGAGAGACACAGGAGAAAGCCAAAATGGAGTTGGCATCATAACCAAGCTCCAGAGTTCATCATTTCACACACATACAGGAGGTTTTGGAGGCAATGCAGAGGTCACCAAAGAGGGCTGTGCTCCTCCGAGTGCCACGGCTCAGCCTTCCCCTCACTTTCCCACATTGATTTTATAATCCAAATTCCATCTAAAATGCAAAGAAACAGATTTTACCCTCTCACCAACACAGACTGTGGCTCCTCTGGGAACTGCATATTTCAGGTGGCAATATTTAACCTAGAAACAGATGAAAGCAGAAGCACCTCTATGGAGAGAGCACAAGACCAGGCAGGTAGGTCAGGATGAGTGCTCAGCAGAGGGCTGGCAAAGGTGCTTCCTAATGAAAGATGTGGCCGACGGGCATGCAAAGAGTTTTACTTTGTGATTCCCTAGCTCCTGCTGCACATTTCCTCCCAGTCCTAGTAAAGGACAGATATTTAGGCCAATAAAAGCTGCTTTTTTTGTGTGCCTCTGTCTTTTGCAATAACAACTTCTGTTTTCTCTGTTTCCTTCGTCAGAGGCTGTGTTAACTAGGAGGGAGACATTTTCCACTTCCACCTCTCTTACACAAACTACAAGTAAAACTACTTTCCTGTGAAATTACTAGCTACCAAAAAACTTCACCAACAGTGAAAAAACAGCCAGAAAACAGCTGTCAGAAACAAAGAGTGCATGTGGGTAATCAGGAAGAGTTACCCTGCATGTAATCATCAAAATCAGTCAGAAATGAAGCAGTTGCAGCAAAGCAAGACGTTTGCAAAACTATCAGGGATCAGCTGATCTGCTTCTAATTGCCTGCAATGACAGCTCCTGACAGCATAAAGCTAATCTTTCATCTCTGGAGAGGAGTTTCAAAGGTAGGAGACATTTCCCGGCATGGGGAAAAAGCTGAGCTGGGAATTCAGGTTCTAAGGCACACAAAAGAGTGGGAGCCATTTTAAAGCCCACAAGCACTTACCACAACACAGCTTCATTTGGTGCAGCCTCTTTCATACAAAACACATAAAAATAGCAACTGGTGAGACATGAAAATCGGAGATAGTGAGCCTGTGCCAGAGACATTTAAAGGGAATGATGATCTGATGCTATAGCTTCAAGCAGTGAATTCAGACTCTCTAATTAATTATTTGCTCTACAGTAGCTATGAACGAAGTGAGAAGTACCAAGGTTTATAGCTCTATTCTCAAGACAAAGAGAACCTGAAAATTCAGTGAAGAACTCTGAATGTGAAGTCGAGAGTTTCATTCTCATACTATCTTTTTGCTTGGTCTCCTAACATCACAAACACCTAGCCAGTTAAGCTTCTTATGCAGTTCATCTTGTAGATGAAATTCAGCATCAGTTTATCACACAGAAAGGTCGTCTCTGAAGAACCTTCCACTAAAAGAGGAGAAAGCATTAGCAGGTAAATTGGTAAATCCTTTTTACTAGATACATTTACTGAAATCCAAGGGTTGAATTCAGCCTACAGGGTCAAACCAAAATGTACAGTGAAATTATAAGCAAACAACGTGTTTTTCTTTTAGAAAAGATTGGTTACTACACCTTGGCTCTTTCCTTCCAGTAATGTGCATTTAGGATCTCTGCCAAACTGTATAAACTCTACAAGTTATCATCCTGAGAGACATTTTATGGCCATGGTGAATGCATGGTGACACCCTTAACCAGAGTAGTATGTTCTTATCCTGGGAAAACAGTTCCACAGCCCAGCACTAAAGGACTATGTGCTCCACTGGCAGGCCACTGGAGATCCCAGAATTAGTGCTGAGTGGAGGGAGAAAGCAACCTTAGAGTGGAGAAAGTCATTCCAGAAATGCGACTTCAGTAAAATGGTAGGTCTTAAAAAAAAAAAAGTAGAAGCATAATGTAAAATTTGTCCTCCTCCGTGTTAAATTCTGTGTTTGTAAAACATCAAACAAATCCACAGAGCAGTACAGAAGATAGAAATTCATTATGACCAGGATTTAAACATTCTGAACTTCGACTTCCTTATGAGTTGAAACGAAGGACATAACAGTTCTGAAATTATTCACAGGAGGAAGAATCTAAAAATATTTCGGATACTTGGGTAGAGGAATGGCAAACAGAAAATACACAAAACATTTTTTAAAACCTCATGTACTCTGTTCCAGAGAAGACACGTCAAATCTTGCTATTTTTCCTTTACAATGGAAAACTGAGGCAAATCAGTTCTGAGAGTTACTCCCTTCAGATGGAAAATGATCAAAGGGTTTTGCAATAGCCGTAGTTACCAGGTGTTTAAAACAGCTCCGCTCATGGCCTTTGCCCTCTGCAACAGGATGATCTCCCGACCGAAAGGCCAAACCGCTGGCCATGAGCAGAAGAGGCAAGCTTCTCCCTCTTGGAAACCAGTGGAAGACATGTGTGGAGCTTCCCCTTCCCTCACTTTTACACAGGGGAGAGGCCGTGCCCGTGCAGATGGACAGGAGTGGGATCCCATCCAGCAATACCAGAAACCCACAGCCAGGCTTGGCTGCCCCAACACACATGGGACAAAGGCGAACAAGCTGGAACCCAGCCTGGAGCACTCTGCCAAAGCTCTTTGCCAGGGGGATATCCCAAAAGACTATGGCCTGGAGCCAAGGATGTGGGGAGAGAGAATTAAAGAAGTCCATCTGAAGTTGACTGAATTTCCTTCTTCTCCAACTGCTATGTAATGTCCTCGGGATTGACGGGCAGTAGCTACAGGTCTTTGTGTGAAACAGGTATCAGGACAATGATGGGACCTCCTTTGGAAAAAATAAAACAGGAGAACGAAGCAGATATATTTGTGAGGGTGTCTTACCCTCAATGCAAGCTATTCCTTGCTTTCATGCTGGAATGACCACACAAACCACTGTTTCCACGTGAACAAACATGTCAAGTCTTGTGCACCTAAGGAATGTATAATATGAACAGACAACACCACATAAGGACTTATACACGATTTTGGTACTGACCTAGAGATCAGGCAGCTGGTTCAGAACCAGCAATGACCCAGGCAATCCAACTAATTTCTCATCCTGGAAAGTGCAACAAAACCAGACAGTTTGGTATTCATAGCTCACACCAAGGCCTGGCCCTGTCTGCTCAAAAAAAAAAGCCCTAGAGATACTCAAACAAAAAGAAATGAGGCAGGGACACCAACCAAAGCCAATTAGCAGACTCTGGCCAGAAGGCAGAATTGCCCTAGCCACTTTTGGTGTGCCAAAATTCAGCTGCGGATGAAGGTTGAAAATTTTGACAGTAGGATAAAAATCAGCTTCAGGGCTTCCAACAAGACAATCCCTAGCCTCATAGTTAGGTTTATTTAACATACAAAAACACACCACAACTAGCCTTTTCTCTTGTCAGTCTTCACTGAGGACTTCCAGGGTTGGGTTTCTTGTACTATTGGTGGTTTCCTAAAAAATTCCATGGGAGGCACTGATGTTCTTAGTGAATTTATAGCCTCTCCAGTAAGCTTTTTTCTCCCAGACGCCTTTCACAAGCCCTTGAGAACTTGAATATTTTTCTTCTTTTCAGTTAACCAAGTTGGGCTGAATGTGCACAATGGCAATCAGCAACTCATCATCAGTGTGTTCTCAGAGCCCAAAGGGGGGACAGGGGCAGAAGAACTGAAAAGGATGTGGCATATGCATCCCCAGCACTCAACAGATCATTTTCAGGAGATACCTCCAGCCTTTCTTTACATGGCCAGCTACCAACATTCATGTATGTGTTCAGGCAGATACTAAACTCCTTCTTTGGGATGCAGAGCAAGCAGGAATCCCAAAATAGCTCTACTGACATCCACAAAAATTCTCCAAGAGCAAGGTACAACTCAGTGAGAGCAAGGACACCAAACACAGCCTATAGCAAGCCTGTAGCTCTCCTTCCCTGGATCAATTTATTAATTTCTTCTGTGCTGGTGATTATAAAGAGAGGGAACGGGATGGGGAGACAGAGACAAGGCCCTTGTGTGCAATGAAATTAAATGCACAGCAGCAGCCATCATTAATGATGCATTATGGAGTAACAAAGGGAGCGTGGTTGATTGACAGTCCCTAACAAGTTGTGTATAATAAACACTTCTCTCTAGACAGAACGTTCCTGATTATGGGATATGTTCCCCCTCATGTTTCTGACGGATCCATTGTGATAGACGCACCCCACTTGAAAGGGGAGAGACACCCGAAACAAAAGGAGGATTGACTGGGAGATGCTTGACTGAAGGAGCCATGAGGCCACCTTGTTGAGGTCTAAACAGAGCAAGATGTATGAGGCTGAGAAGTCAACTAGGAAAATAAATGGCTGCAAAGCAAGTATGAAAATCAGGGGAAAATATCATGCAGTAATACCAAAATAAACCCTTCAAATGCCGCTACAGATGCTCTGGATTCAGCTTCCTCAGAACGAGAGCTGAATCAAAATTTTATGATCTTCTCTAAAAGGAGGAGTATTAGTGCAGATCCTTAGATCCTCACATCCTACATCAGCTCCTGTGCACAGCCCAGAAGCTGCCTGGGGTAGCCTGCTGGCAGCCCTGCTCATGCACGTGCTACGGGGAAGCACCTTAATAGCAGAAGAGACAAGCTCCTTTTCTTCTTACAGCACTGGCCTGGTTCAGGGACTGATGGGCCAGTTCTGGAGCCTCAGCACTTAACCAGGACTACCCACTCTGAACTGCTTATAAATCCAGCCAGTTCATGCTGACATTCCTGGTTCCCAGGATTTCACTTGCCCTCAACAGCCCAAGTACTCCTCTGCTGACAACTCTTAGTGCAATCACTGTTACCTTCTTCTACACTCTTACCTTCCTAACTCTTCTCATTTGACCCCAAGGATTAGGGGTTGCACAGAGGGTCTATGTGCATCAGATCCCCGACTGGTTGGGTTCAAGCCACAGCCCCTGAAGCACAAGCAGAGTCCCTCAGTGGTGCAGTCAAAGCAGAGGGATGTAGGATCCTTGCATAACTTGGACAGATCCCAGGCCACTCAAGGTATGGAGAACTGATCCAGTTCAAACTTCCTGAACCCTGTCCCACCAGCAGAGAGGATACAGTCAGCAGAGAAAGGCTCATCTAGTGGTTCCTACACCAATCCTTCAGGTATTAGTGTTAAGGCTACAGCTCAGCATAGCTGGAGAATTTGCTTTTCCTGGAGGAGATAGAATCCCCATAAAGGGAGGGTTACTCATAATGTTACTCACTGTGGGTTTTAAACATCTCTTGCTCCTCAGGACTGTGTCTAAATGGAAACGGGATGGAAGGACACAAGCTTAAGAGAAGCGGAGGGAGCATTCCTAACCCAGAAGTGTTCACTTTCAGAAAGGCACCTCAGCAAGCACCCCAACCAAGCCTATTTCTAAGCAGTGCTACAAGCCAGAGGTTAGTCCCCGTAGCAAGGGATGAGGAAGTCTGCTGGCAGACATTAAACAGAGGGTGTAAACTTTGAGTTTCCCAGAGAGCAATTAAAAGAGAAAGGCAGGAAATTTTCTGCTCTGTAATTAATGCCAGGGAGAAGTCAGAACAGAGGGTGACATCACCACAGCTAATTACAACTAGGGGGAAGGGTAGGACTAATCGTTATCCTGACCCTGTGATCCATATCTGACTTGTTCCAATTGTGCTCCTGGCCAGAATTCCCCAAAAGAGCGTGTTTCCCATGCTCAAGGGCATGTTTCTGGCTCTGTTCGTGCCAAGCACATGTGAGGTCAGACCACCAGGCATTTCATGCAGAGGTTAAAAAAGGAGAGTAGTTCAGAATCCGGGGACAGTTCACAGGGCTGCCATGGGTGTTGCAGCAGGACACCCAGCCCTTTAAGGCTTCTGCTGTAAGAAGATCCTGCAAGGAGCAGACAGGTCTGACCCCTCTTCCCCACCCTGCGTTTAACTGGCCAAATCCCTTTTTCCACACCCACCCCAGAGCTGGCATTACTCCAGTAGCCAGAAATAAGCAGACATCTGGCACCAAATGCGAGTGAAACACTTCTGCACTCCTTGTGCCAAGACAATTCTCCCCAGGCTGTCACCATCAGTGGCCGGGAAGCTGCTATTTCCATATCCACACATAGGATGGATGTCAGGGCTCTACAGCTCACTGCCATTGCTGGGTAGATGAGTCAGAGCAACGAGAGGCAGAAAAAGCAGTAATTGCTTAAGGAAGGTCTTCTCTCATCTGCCAACTAGACCTGGGAAGACACTTTTGACATGGTTTCATGTCCTGATGCTATCAACATACTGGGATAAGCCCATTAAAGGCTCTGCTTCATCACAGGAAAAATTCAGAGGCAGGTTCCCCTCTGAAAAAACTATTGTTGTAGTGCTGCACAAGGTGGCTAAGACTTCAGGGTACCAAATGGTCAGCCAAGGGTTTCAGCTGCCCTGTTCAGCCCTTGCAGCTGATCCTCACAATCTGTTTAACCCTCTGACTCGGTGGCATTTGGCTGTCCCCTTGCCATGCAAAAGGATGCAAGGAGGTTAACAAGTGGTCTGCAGAAATGCAACACTGCAGCAAAAAGTAAACACATCCTTCAGAAATAGGAACCAAAAGAAAGCAGCCAGCAAACCACAGCTTGTGCTTCCACCACCCTGCAGGGACATGCACCCACTCGGCCACGTAAGGGAAATGGTTTGCAAAGTTGTTTCAGAGAAAGCCACACCAGCAGTGGAAGCTGCCATGTCCTAGGAAACTAAATGAGGTTAACCAGCTTTTATGGACAGAAAAAGAAAAGCTAAAATCAGGGGGAAGTTGCATGGTTTTGGTTTTGTGAAGAAGATTGTCCTTTACAGAAAACACGAGGTTAGTATCTGCAGCCACTATTTAGGCACTAGGAGAAACAGGCTCAGTGCAGCAGCAGAGAAAGTAGCTGGTTTCTGATGAACTCTTCAGGATGAATCCAATGCAGCAAGCTCAAGTGGACAGCAGACAGAAAGGAATCCCACCATGTAGGATTCTACTTCGTGTCTCAATATAGGAGGTGTTAGTAACACATAAAAATTATTTTTAAACTTCTTTTTACATCTCTGTGTATGTGGAGCATTCCTGCCAAAAATGTTTAAATAGTATATTCAAACATTGTCAGAGACCCCACATATCTGGCAATCAGTGAAAACTTTTGGGTAGCATTTAGACATGCTTCAATAATGCTACAAAAAATTTAAAACGTGATGGAAATCTACAGTAAATCTTCAAAGTAAGACATCAGTCAGTTTATACAGCAGATCACACCAACAGACCTGTAATACCCAACTGTTTGTCTGCAATGGTTCATTACAAATTCCTTTTTAAATCTTTTTCACATCTTTTTCTCTATCTTAGTTTTCAGAAAGACTGTAGGAATCCCCTGGATTAAGGGGAAACTCCTCGTCCAGTAGCATGGAATATTCAATCAGTCCTAAGGCTATTACAGCACTGTGCTCCCATGCAGAGATAAGCAATGGTTTAGAAAAATATCTGAGCAGTTCCAAACATCAAGATGATTTCACACCCCGATGGAAAATATGCAGGCTAATATTGCAGCAGTCATCATGGCATTCAGCATAAAGTCATGCTAAAATCCACAGAAGAATACAGCTACATTCCTTCACAGGATAAGAAGACTGAGCCGTATACCACTGAAATCAATAAGATTTTTTTTATCTGTGAAGTGGGAACTGGGTGGGATCTTATAAAACATTTACTCTGTGAGCTTTTCACGAGACACCAAGGCACTAAACAGCTACAGAGCCAGTGCTGAGATCCACAAGCAGTGGCTCATGAGCCATTTGCAGCCCAAACTGCAGCGTGTGCTTGTTTTTCCTTCCTTCTAGATGGGAAGAACCAATTACAGAACAGGGTAAGCAATGAGGTTACACGGCTGGGCACTGCAAATACTAAATAAATATCAAGCAATAAATGAACTCCTGACTAGCCATGGAATAAAGCAAAGGTAAAACCCTTAAAAAAGACCCACCTTTTTAAAATGCCAGTGGGCATTTGAAAGCACCACCCAAAGCCCCTTGGTGGGAGCTGAGGTGTCAGGAGCAGGAGGGCTGGGGAGAAGAGAGGTGCATGCATCAGAAAGGGAACTGGAATGGAAACCCAGCAACATTAGTGTGCTTTACAAAGAGTTTGGTAGGATGAAAAAAACCAGAACTGAACAGTGTCAGGATGCCATGAGGAAAAAAAAAGCAGCACTGAACAGTGTCAGGATGCCTTCACCTCGCAGTCCAGGTCAAAAGTTATCCAACTGCAGCAGGTAACAGGTCACAGACCATCATTTCCAATATGAGAAGTCTCTCTCCACCATGAAGTTTTGCAGGACAGACACCATAGCCTGNTTAGACATGCTTCAATAATGCTACAAAAAATTTAAAACGTGATGGAAATCTACAGTAAATCTTCAAAGTAAGACATCAGTCAGTTTATACAGCAGATCACACCAACAGACCTGTAATACCCAACTGTTTGTCTGCAATGGTTCATTACAAATTCCTTTTTAAATCTTTTTCACATCTTTTTCTCTATCTTAGTTTTCAGAAAGACTGTAGGAATCCCCTGGATTAAGGGGAAACTCCTCGTCCAGTAGCATGGAATATTCAATCAGTCCTAAGGCTATTACAGCACTGTGCTCCCATGCAGAGATAAGCAATGGTTTAGAAAAATATCTGAGCAGTTCCAAACATCAAGATGATTTCACACCCCGATGGAAAATATGCAGGCTAATATTGCAGCAGTCATCATGGCATTCAGCATAAAGTCATGCTAAAATCCACAGAAGAATACAGCTACATTCCTTCACAGGATAAGAAGACTGAGCCGTATACCACTGAAATCAATAAGATTTTTTTTATCTGTGAAGTGGGAACTGGGTGGGATCTTATAAAACATTTACTCTGTGAGCTTTTCACGAGACACCAAGGCACTAAACAGCTACAGAGCCAGTGCTGAGATCCACAAGCAGTGGCTCATGAGCCATTTGCAGCCCAAACTGCAGCGTGTGCTTGTTTTTCCTTCCTTCTAGATGGGAAGAACCAATTACAGAACAGGGTAAGCAATGAGGTTACACGGCTGGGCACTGCAAATACTAAATAAATATCAAGCAATAAATGAACTCCTGACTAGCCATGGAATAAAGCAAAGGTAAAACCCTTAAAAAAGACCCACCTTTTTAAAATGCCAGTGGGCATTTGAAAGCACCACCCAAAGCCCCTTGGTGGGAGCTGAGGTGTCAGGAGCAGGAGGGCTGGGGAGAAGAGAGGTGCATGCATCAGAAAGGGAACTGGAATGGAAACCCAGCAACATTAGTGTGCTTTACAAAGAGTTTGGTAGGATGAAAAAAACCAGAACTGAACAGTGTCAGGATGCCATGAGGAAAAAAAAAGCAGCACTGAACAGTGTCAGGATGCCTTCACCTCGCAGTCCAGGTCAAAAGTTATCCAACTGCAGCAGGTAACAGGTCACAGACCATCATTTCCAATATGAGAAGTCTCTCTCCACCATGAAGTTTTGCAGGACAGACACCATAGCCTGAATCTCCCACTATTAAGAAGCCATTTCAACAGCGATCCAAAGAGTCTAATGAATGGCTGATTATGATATTCCTTAATATTCCTCAGATAAATGTTATGAAAAGCAATTAGCAGAGAAGACAGTGCATCAAGGAGGGGAAAGTAGAAAAATGCACAGCCAGTCAGGCCCCAAACTAAGAGCTGTTTGTGTTTGGTCATAACATTTGTTCCAGCAAGAGAAACTTCGTGAATTACACATCTTGGATTAAAATCCTTCAGAAAGGCCGTGTCCCATGGTCTGCTACAGAGCACATCCCTGGCTGGTCCCAAGCCACCCATCCAGACACTAGTCAAACACTAAGCAGCATCACTTTCCCAGTAGCAAAACTCTTGAGTTTCAGCCCCCTTGAAAAAGAGGGGCTGAAAAGGGGGTTGGATAACACATTTTCTATGCCACTGCTATGAGTGAGGGTAGTCTAAGATGACAGAAAAGAGATGCCACTGATGTATTTCTCACTTTGACATACTTTGAGATCCTAGTAGTCAAAGTGCCAGAGCTGAGGGCTCAGCAAACAAAGGAGGAATGAGGAGATACTAAGCCACAAAATACAATGGTGGGCACATCAGAGCAGCTCACACAGGTGAAACAAAGCAAACCAGCCCATCTGTCTGCACAAGTGAACCACCATGCCATTTATTTTTAAACACCCTCATTGCTCATGATCCTTGTGCCTGCCTCTCCTCTCTCACCCACACTGGAGCAGCTGCCCTACTTGTGTGAACAGGGAGGTTCTGAGCTGAGTCTCGGTGCTCATTAGGACAGTGCCTCAGCAGACAGGATCTGGAGCCTTCCTGCACAAGGTAGAAATGACAGGGCTGGGAGAGAGATCGTGACAAAACAACAGTGAAAACCAGTCCTAGGGTCAGTTCACCTACCCCAGATGGTGACGAGAAGTAGGGAAATGGGGAAAGTGGTACAAAAGGCAGAGTTGCCTATAGCAATACCTACTCTGACACACCTTCCCCAGCTTTCAGCACTGTGTGCCTTAGAGGTTTCTGCATGTGGAAATGCTAAACAGCCACTGCCAGTAAATTCTCTCTGAATTTGCACAACTCCTTTTAAACCTGTTTCTATGTTGGCTTTCACATGTCACAGGGCAATGAGCTCCGTGCTGGAACTACAGACCCTGGGAAATGCTTGCATTTCAGTGGCCATTTAGTAAGCTTATTGGTGCCTGTAATTTTTCTGCAGCACAGAAGACAAAACAGAATTCATATCATAATCACCCTTTCTACCCCACTCACTGCCACTCCCCTCAGGAATTAAAAAAAAAAAGAGATTAGCACAAAGAAGAGACTCCTCTTAAAACGCAGCAGCAAATGCCATGCATCAGGAGTTCATTATTTTAAGCTGCTTCTTTCATAGAGCATTATCTCAACAGTTTGGGCCACTCTATTGCTGCTTTAGAAGGAATACAGAGATTATATTCTGTGAGGTCCACTGAACAACAAAAAAAACCCTCTCTACAAGCTAGTGACAGGTCTGGCCAGAGCATTTCTGTAAATGGTCACAGTATTATCAGTCCAAACAAATCCCCCTGCAGAAGGGAGAATGGGGCACAGAGGGGAAAGCACCAGGGCACACACATCCCTTCCAGCACTGCTGCCTAATAAATCCTGCTCTGGGGAAAGAACTGACAAACTTCGTCTGTCTGCTTTATGCTCTGCAAAATTAAAGCTGATATATTGGAGATCAGTAAGAAGAGCTGCAATAAAAAAATGCTGTCAGGGCAAAAGGGAAGATAGGGGGATTTGTCAGCAAAAAGCACTTTCTCTGTCCATCCCACCCTGCAGATAGCTACGACCCACTCAGAGCAGAAGCAACTGCTACTGAATCCACCACCCTGCCTGTAAGGTCAGTTGTCTGGTTGTTTTAGGAGAGGATAGAAAACCCTGAGGTTTCTTCTAACTGTAATTCCCCAAGACACCAGACAAAGATTATTCCTTGCAGCCTGTGGGGTGGCACTCCCCAAAGCCTGATCCCATCCTGGATCCCAGGCTGCCTGTCAGCAGCACTGAGCAACAACATCACCCAAAGCTGGGCCTGACAGCTCTGGCTCCCTACACAGTGGCTAGGACTTTATGCTTTTTAAGGACAGCAGCTACTCACTTGACTGAGGAACCATCTGACATGATTCTCACTGGGAATCTGAGTCCAAGCTCTCAAGGGTGGGCTTTGCTCCCCACTAGAGAGTAATCTGTGGGTAATAAGATGCACCCTAAGAGGACATTCATAGCACATTTTTAATTCTTCTTTGTTGAAGCAGAGCCATCAATTTAAGGTCCATTTCTCAGGGTCCTTTTCTCTGGCTCCTGACTGAGTCCAACTGAGCTGCACTGCTTTCCTTTAACAGCTCAGGCAAAGCAATGAGAAGAAATTCCAGAAACAACTCCAGATTCAATGCAACCTTCAAATCAGAAGTAACTCCTCTTCTGCACAGAGCTAGCCAAATAGCAAGGAGGGTGCTGAGATGTCTCTCTGCCCATCACATCCTGGCTCGTGTGAACAGCAAAACTGACACCTGAGAGCACACCAAGCCTTGCTGAATGGTTTTGGGTCCCTGCCTTCAGCCTGCTGGACTATGGCAAGGTCCCACAGTGATTCCCAGGGAACTACTGAAACCCTTTGTTTGCTTTTCCTAGGGGCATCACAGGGTTCTGCATCAAACTCTGTCCTGAAAGGCAGAGTTAAGAGAGAGCGGTGTTCCAAGGAGTTTATTTCCATGAAGCCAATAGCACTGTGAGTTATTAGAAGCATTTTCTCTATCCAGGACATTTCAGGCCCAGGGCTAGCACTTTAAGAAAAGGGCAAAGGAGAATAATACTTCACAGGTTCTGTTTTTCCACCTTTCCTTTCAAGTGTCCTCCAAGTCCCAGCACACAGTAGAGTCCATACTTAACCACTGTTGCATACAAATCTTAACTACTGGCTTAGTACTGGCTAGGGATTGATAGAGAAAAGCTTGTTCTAAGACAAACTCTCAGTACAGGATGCATTCCTGTCAACTTAGAAGACACCCTCTCCCCTCAGATCTGCTAACCAAATCCATGGTGGCTCTTCCTCTGCCTCTAGGATAGAATACAGTATGCTGTACAATGTTTGTGTTGCCAGGAAAGCTGTTTTAGTGAAGCAAAATAATTTACACAAAATAACTTGCAGTATAAAAACCTCTTTTCCATGAAGGTGATTGGGCAGTATTATAATGTCTGCTAGGCAGTGTTGTAACCTCCTTGTAAAACAGTGGTAAGGTCTACTCCTATCTACTGCCCTGACAGATGAGCAACATTGGCTAATTTCTGCATTTTCATGTTCGCCTACATTCTAGAACAGAAATGTGTTTCAGGGGTGAGGAGAGCTCCTGTTGTTAGCACATATGATCAGACCTTTCCCAGACACCAAATTAAAGTCTATCAGCCTGAATTCCTACTCAAGGGGTAGACAGAGTATCCTTTTTTATCTAAGCTGTGTTCTTTGCTCTGCCTTATTTTCTATCTCTGTTAAAACAAAAACTAACCCAGCCTAGGGATCGTGCTGCAACCTTTTATTAAGAGCTCTGCCACTCCCCTTTAACCACCTTAATACTTTGATTACAAAGGAACTTACTTTGACCCTCACTTCCTTCCTTCCTGCTCGTGTCTGCTTAGAGCTTTGCACTGGAACTAAGCAAATACACTGCTAGAGTAGCCATCAGCATAATCACATCAGCTCATGGTACAGTCATGTATTCAATGACAGAGCAGCTCCATCCCTGATCTCATGAGGTTTCCTTGCAGCATCATTATGCCACTCAGCTGCTCACTTCACCCACAGACTAGTACACATGTGCCATCTTTGAGGGCTGCTTCACATCAGTTTCATCCTTGGCTTTGTTTTCCTCTGCTTGATGAGCTCTTGCATGTATTACACTCCTTGTTTCATCTTTGGCTTTGTGTTCCTCTGCTTGATGAGCTCTTGTACGTATTACACTCCTTTGTGCTGGCATCAGGCAGTATCACCTCTGTTTAGAGGCACATGTTGCTTCCTCTGGAGCTCACTGCTGTATGAGTGCTGGGGTTTCCCTCTTATTCCTCTTGCTAAGCATGAATCTGTCTCCAAAGGCTATTCCCAACACCTCAGGATGCTCCATGCCAGAATTGAGAGAAAAAGAATAAAACCAAGGTGTAGGAACACAGGGCTCTTTCTGGTGATTGGGTTTTTTTCACATCTTGCACTCAGGGGTTCCCTGAGGTGTGGGGCAATTATGCCTACTAGGCACACTGTGTTCAACACCTCAGCAGTCTCCATTGCTTAATATTTCAAGTGATTAAGTCTGGAACAAGCTCCTATTTTGCTCATTTAATTCTCCTCTTGCCTATTGCTTTACCAGCCTCCCTTGCCCCTCTTCTTTCAGTGTCTGGCTCACATTTTTTTTTGCAGGCCACTGCATAAGCTTTGCCCTGTGAGTTTGATCAACTTCACAGGCCACACTATATGTGCCATATGTACATGTGGTGCCACCTCTTCCCTTCATATTATGTCATGTATTACAGTTTAGAGAGGTGTTTGGGGACCCCTGTACTCCTTTCTCACCTCTATAACATAATGTGGCTGTGTCTATAGTTCATAGCCTCGAAGTAGAGCATCCCATCACTGTAAATCACATCATCATATTCAAGTGCCACCTACAATAACAAGGTTCCTATTTTTCCTCCACTGTGTGGGTTCATCAACTTGCACTTTGGGAGAGAAAGGGAAAGGCCAGAGAGATTTCTGTTTCTGTAACGCTGTATGAGAAATTTTTCAGGGCCTCTGTATCTTCAGCTCTCAGTTGTGCTGAGAGCCATAATCACCAGGCACACATCCTCAAGAAAGACATAAGCTGATTCATTCAGTGCCCTGAACTCATCCCTGACCTTGAATGCCTCTGCTCAGCTCAGCCTGGGTTTCTACCCCACTCACAGAGATACCTCTGTGTCCACCACACCCCTAAGAGACTTTTCCTGTCCAACCCAGTCAGCTCTGCAAATCCCTACCAGCAGGCTCATGGCTCATAGTTTTCACATCACTGCACAAAACCATCTTTCTTCTCTCCAGCAGCTGCCCGCTTGCTACCTTTGTTTAAGGCAGAACCATTCCCACTCTGAACAAACATTTCAGCTTTATAGACTTTACACCATCTCCCCCATGGCTGTTTCTCTGGCAGCTCCTCGCTAGCTTAGAGAGAATGTTATGGAACAATACATAGGAGACTCAAAATCCGTAACATAAGAATGCCCCCCCCCCCCATCAACCTTACTGGTGACAGTACCACAACTATTGGTTTAAATGCACTTCTAAGAGCCTGGGAAAAGTCTGAAGGGACCATCTGCCCCTGCATTCTGTGGCTGAGCTCATAAAAGGGTTGTTTGCCACATTTTATTAGTTTGAGATCAACATATGACCCCCTTGGCATTTTTTAACACACTGGTTTACTTTACAGCTTTTGTTTCCAGGTATGATACTCAGAGGGAACCCAATATCCATGCACACACCTGCTGGCACAACAGCAGGACTCTGGAGCAGTAGATGTGTGGCAACCTGATCTCTTACTTACATCAACCATCCTGGGCTGAACAGAAAGCACAACACATCCAGCCGGGAGCAGGGCCACTTAAACCTATTAGAGTGGTCTTTGCTGTGACTAAGCAGCACAATGAGATTAGGCAGGAGGAGCAGGGGGGGATGGGGAGGACCCCGCAGCTTGGTACTTATGGCCACAAGATTTTCAGCACAACATATAATAAGAGTAAAATGTGGGTGGGAGACAGGGCATGCTTTGAGTCTAGGGGACAAAAGAATTCTTTTTTGGTTTGGTTTGTTTATTTTTCTGTAGGACTCCTGTTTAGTTTGCTGCAGCCCAGATCATGGTCATATGAGGACAGTGAAGAGCTCATGGAAGAGAGGAGAGTGCAGCATCTGGGTTAGTACAGCAGAGGCACCTACCCTGAGCCAGAGGGGAGAGTGTGGCTACCACTGAGATTTGCCTCTTTTGAAAGGGGCACAAAGGGATTCTGAGTCTCCCGGATTTAAATCCTGGCAGAGGTCAGTGCCAGCTTCTTTTCAATATCCCCTAAGCAGGTCAATGTGGTAAAAGCTCACCCCCTCAGTACTCAACAATCAGCGATTAGCAAACACTTGAACAGCAGCAATAGGTTCTCCTCCTCTCCCCCAGTTTTCTTACCCAGCAAGCCTGTGAGTGGGTTCAAAGGAACAGATGTCTTCATTGTGCCTTCCCCCTCCTTCTGCAGACAGGAAGAGGTGGAGCAGAGAGAAATTAATTTCCTCCAAATTATGTTTTTAGCCCACTGTATCCTCTCCACTAGTCAATGGTCACACAATCAGGATGGGAACCATAAACTTCTGATACTGCAGCAACTTATCCAGAGTGCAAGTGACAAAACAACTTTTTCTCCTTTGAATACACAAAGCCACCTCTTTTTTCCAATTAGCACCCATGCTTCCATTTAAAATCTTCGTGGTAAAAGTAAATAAAAGATTGGTAAATGCATTTTACTTCATCTTTGCATCCACCTGGGCTTGGGTTTGTGAGATCTGGGTGGTTATTAATTTACCAAGGCTTACCTCAGTTTTACTATGTAGCACCAAAGCATGCACTCAGTTCTGATGAAATTCAAGGGACCACAAAGTACTCAATCATTAAAGAGAATCTGGTAGGCACACAAAAGCACTATTAACCCAGTCTCTACTGAAAGCCCTTCTGTCAATAGAGCCCAAAAGTGCAAGAGATGCAATTCATGGTTAGCAAAGTGTTTCCACTGAAACCCTGCTGTATGAGCCCAGTCTATTTACCACTTGGTGCTGCCTTTTGTTCAGATACAGGCAGAGGCAGGAAAGAGGCTTCCTGGAAATAAACATCTTGCCAAGCATCTTGGCCCATACCAACCTGAAAATACATTCAAACCTCCTGCTTTGAAAGCACCAGCCCCAGTAATTTGAGCTGCACGAGTAACTTCTGTGGTTGGGTAGAATACACAACATCAAACCCAAAAGAAACCAGAGAGGCACAGCTGGAACCCCAACTGCCTTATTTAATAATTACATAGAAATAGCCAAGGCAGACTATGCAAACACTGCACAGAGCATGGGGAGCACCACCCACTTTTTAAAGGACCACCATCTCCCATGGAACACCAAGGTTACATTCAGTAACACACAGTAGCCCAGGCATGACACACTCCATCTCTCCCAAATCACCAGATGTGGCAGGCATTGAGCAGAGACTGCTTTTATGGCTGCTCTGCTCACTGCCACATGACATCTGGTATACAGACTACAGTCCAGAACCAAGCAACAACAGGTGTATATATATTTATATAACTGGGAGGTATCCCAGTTTCTAATGGGAGGCAAGTAGGGCTGCCGAATCATAGAGGGAGCTCCCAGAGGACAGATACTGAGAGGAGCTACTGTGCCAAGGTGTGAGCAGCTTTCCCATGGGAACAGAATGACAGCCCTCTGTGTTTCTCACCTCCACCCCCTCCTGACTCAGCAGTCACAGTAACAATCCACAGCTTTTCCTATAGCTAGTTCACTTTATCAAGGCAGAATGTAGTAAAGATTTTAGGAGAAGACAGAGAGAGCTTGGATTTTTCTGGGAACAGGGAGGGAAGACAGTCCTCACTGCCACCACCACCTGGAGACACTTCTTTGCCTTGGTGCATCCATGAGGGAGGCTCCCAGCACCTCACTCCCTGGCTGCTGGAGGCAGCTGGCATCCTACAATCATTTGGCATAAATGTGATTTCTGACAGTCATAGACGACACTGTAGACTCCACATTCTCCAGTGCCAAGACTTGCTACTCTGTATTCACCATAAATGCCCTCTGTGCAGTAAAACCCACGTCTGGTTCAGCTGTTCATCAATCAAGATTAATGCTTTCCTATTATGTGTTACAAACCAGCCAGTCTCTGCTCTCTCAGCTGGATTTCCCAGGCACCAACAGCAGCACACTTCACTTGGACTTCACCCATGTATAAAAGTTTAACCTGATTTAGGGTTATAGTGCTTCGATTTACAACATCAGCAGTAAAGTCCAAAGAGCTGTGCTGTTAAGACATACTGACTGAATTCTATCAGGCACTTCTAGTCATTCTCTGCACTTCTCAGTCTCTCTATATATGCAAGTTTTAAACAAACAAATGTGCATTTACTGTGCTAGACTTTCAGGCAGCTGCCCAGTCCCATCTCTGGCATGAGTCTGTGTATATATCTAGCCTCAAAAAGCTTATTCCAGTGACTTTCTGGGAAACTGCCAAGTATGACTGCAAAGGGAAAAAATAGGTGAGCTAATCACATTCCTATTTATAAAAACGAAATTTCCTCCATCTCAGCAGAAGGTGGAAGGAAATATATTTGACCAGGAAGACCCCAGCGATACCTAAACCTGATGGTATTTGACAATAAAGAAACAGTTGGAGTGGGAGAAGTACTGTTTTAGCTGGACACAGGCTGTGTGGAAGCACCTCCACATATTAACCAAGCCCATCACAACTGCATTTCTGTATTCCCTTCTTGGGCTGGCAGTGCCCAGCTCTGAACACACAACTCCAGTGCTTCCCTGGCCTCCTGGCACAAGACCTTTGCCTGCACCCCTCACCCCATCACTCTGTTAGACCTTTGCTAACTCAAAAGGAACTGTACCTGACTTGGCTGCAGTTACAGACACAGCCCAGTTTTTCTATCATCTTACTCCTTTCCTCTACCCAACAGCCAGCTGAGAATTCTGGAAGATGTTTTGGCACTAGTTTTAGCTGAATCATCTAGCAATACAAGCCACATCTGTTCCACATATATGATCTGGAAAACATCTTTTCTTTAGCAATTTCACACGAGGAGATGGTAAAATTGACAGCAGCTTGGCTTGTGGCCTTGAGCACGCAGCAGACCAGGGGAATCAGCTTTTCTAGTCCAGACTGCAAAAGGGAAATCAATCCAGTTTATTCTCTGTAACTCACTAAACCAGCTCAATTATTGCTAGAGACAGTGAACAAACCCCTGCCAAGCTCCTCAACAGGGGATCTTCCAGAAATAAGTAAGATAAATCCTGATAGATGATCAGCAGGGTTTTTTTGCTGAGACATAAAGAGGAGCAATCAAAAGCCAAGCAACAGTCTAGTCAATGGCTAAGACTACCCAATGAAAGTGAATATTAACAAAGTAGCAGAAGACACAGGACTTTTAAAAATGCTTCTGCTGCTTATATCTTGAAGACATCTTCAAAGCAAAGATCACAGTTTTCCATCAATCTTTGCACAGACTTGAGTACTATAGGGCTCTGTCCCCAACCAATGACTCCTACAGCTATTAGCAATATAAACCAGAAGTCTCTGTTTTAGCATGATATGTCAATTTAAGTATTACTTTGCTTGATGTGTATCAGATGAAACAGTACTGCTGGTTCATTCCCTGCCAAGACATCACCAGATAGTGTGGGTCACTCCCTGGCCACCAGGAGCTACACAAAGATGTCTTGTGGCAGAACATTATTCTGGGGCAGAAATCTTGGGAAGCAAAGCCAGCTGTCATGTTCCATCTTTTCTGAAGCCTGACATTTGGAAATGTGGCATGTACAAACTTGCCTGCAGTATTCACAAGGTGGACACATCTCTTGACACCCTGGAGAAAAGACTAAGAGCTGGAGGAACCTGAACTCCTCACAGGACACTCAAGTACCACCAGGCACAGAACACCATTTCAGAGCAGTGACTGAGCTCTCAACTCTTCAAAAGGCAGCTTAGAACTCCTTGTTGCATTGGGACTGAAAGAAAAGCAATAAAAAAAAAAAAGAGAGAGATGTAATTGCTCTTCACATTTGCACTCCCCCTTAAGAAAAGGTGCAAAGAGTTAAGTAGAGACTGACCATAGCTTAAGTTTTGCCCTCATCAACCTTGGCTGCATGCTTTCAATACCAATGAAGACAAGAGTCAGAAGAAAAATAGAGAAGAGGGAGATAAGGGGATTTCACAATGATCCAAGCCAAGCCCTGCTGTCTTATGCTGCCCTTGAAAAGAGAGATCTTTTCAGAGGGAGCACTAGAAGTACAGAAGTGATATGTCTAGGAGCATTTTGGGTTGCAAAGCCACATTATGACCTGAATAATAAAAAATTCTTCCTTCCTTTTTTCTTGGGCACTACAAACAACTTAGCAAACTTGCAAAAAAAAAAAGTCAAACCTTCCATTTGCTTTTTTCTTCCACCTCAACAGCCATTTCAGTATTTCCTGGGTCTAATCTTCCCTTGTGACAAGGTAGCACCATTCTAAGAAATTAACAGGACATACCACAACTGGTTTCAGTGCAAATGAGAATGTACAGTACCAATTTCGAGCTCAGTACAAGGTGGCAAAGTTTCCCAGAATGAAGACTGTGGTGACTTGGACAGGCCTTCTGTTGTGTGCATCTGTCTTCTCAATTCTTCACCATCATTTGCAGAGACTTTGCTTTGTCTCACTACTTGGAAAAGTGCATTTTACAAACCTAGAAACCTGTGAAGAAATGCAGGTACCATTGCTCCATTTACCACAGATCTTCCCTAGGAAGAACCTTTTATAAATCAAGATGCTGGGGACAGGAAAAGCTGAATATTACACTGTATTTCTTAGCAGAGGAAAATGTGCAATCCCATCCACAAAGACTACAGTGGAAAGAACTGCATCACAAAGAACGTATGTGAAAGCAGACAAATGCTTTTCTGTTACAAATTGGAGCTAAACCTAAAGCACTGGAAAACCCTGAACTCCTTCCTTGTTTCCAAATAAATCTTCCTCTTTTGAATGTCTACCATTGTTAGCTCAAGATTATTTCTATAATGGGAGGGGCTGGAAAACAACTATTTATTTATTAAAGAAAAAAAAAACAACCTCCCAAAATGCCTCCAAGCTTACCCTCTCTCTGGGAATTAGGTTTTGTACAAAGTGCCCTTGACCTGACAAAATCATGGTTTAAAAGAATGCTGCACAGCAGCAAAGAAAAGGTGGACAAAAAAGAGTCTGTATGCACATTATATGCCTTATGATACAGCACCACATATATATACAGTGAATTGCAGTCAGCTAAATGTTCTCATAACTCAGCTTGTATATTCATATCCAACCAGTGAGCATCAATTAGCCACCCTTTCCAAACAGCTAAATACAATAGTTATTTATGGGTAGAGACATTTTGTTCCAAAATATCCCAATGCAAAATTGGCAACATTGAAGCAAAAAAAAAAAAAAAAGAGATATTAGTTTTCAAGTAATCCTGCTGGCCTAGGAGATCAGCATTCCTGAGTTGTTCCCATTTTATTAGTGGAAAAAGAAGAGCTTTGCTTTTACAGAAAACAATCATGATGCAGTTTGGACAGAGAGTGATCACACCTCCAGAAGGATGGAGAAAAAGGAGAATGGAGGATGGGAATGGGGCTGAAGCTTGAGTGCAAACCCAACCCTGCTTATCAAAGGGAAACAACTGGTGTGTTTTCACCGTAGGCTAATGGACACCATGGACACTAATTTTCACAAGTAAAGATGCATTTCCTTGATCTGTGCAGACAGATGCCACCAGGGAAGACAAAGTGGCAGAACACACTCATGGTGTGTGAGCCTGGTGTGTCTGTCAGGTGTAAATGTGCCTTAGGTGTTCCCCACATTTCACTACCTAAGCAGACTGTAGCTGGGGCTAGCACTGTGTGTGTACCCTATTTACAAGTGCTTCTAGACATTTACAGGTAAGGAAAATACAGGTGCTGGGAAAACCAGGTCATAAAAAAGCAAGACTCTTTAAATATAAATGAAAAGGCAGCGAAGTGCAGTCTGTGGCCACACTAAGGAATCAGGAGACACTTCCTGATAGATTGCTGGTAAGCACAGACTATTTCTCCCTCCTTTAGGCAGCTAACAGGATCCAGCCCTTCCCACCACTTAAAATTCAATACCGTAAGAGACTGACGACTCCTCTGGACATCAGAAGCAGTGGGGGAAGCGAACAAAGCTGCTTTACTTTCCTCTAATCTTTCTCCCTAGTGTGCCTGCACCAGATGGTGCCGAGCTGCAGGTTGGAGGCAGATGATAAACCCGGAGGAAAAAAAAAACCAACAACATGGTAATATTAGGTTATAAAACAGCTGACCTTCAAATATGACGTCAGCTCCTGTTTAATTGATGGGACAGGTCCAGACAGACAGATGCATGCACACTGGGATGTCCATGGTCAGTACCTTCCCTTCTAATGCAGGAAGGAGCCATATGGCAGCCCCATTCAAATGCTGTGTTCAAACTTTACAGGTGTGAGAATGAGCAGAGACTAAGTCACAGTCTCAGTTTATCTTAAGTCAGGCAGAGCCACTCAAGGAAAGCACTCTTGATGAAAGTGGTTTTGCTTAAACCCCAAGTCCAGCATCTCTAATCTTTATGGATGACAGCCTGCCTCTACCACTGTAAGCTAAGTGAAATAACCCCAGAGTTAGAGAGCACACACAGACCTTCCAGAAGAGGAAAATTATCAAGTACAAGATGGTTTTAAGCTTCTGGATGCTGTGGTCCAGAGCTTTGCTTCTAGTTGCCATCACTGCAAACACAGACAGTTTTAAACCCAGTGTTGGGGACTGGGGTTGTCCAGTTTGGTCAAGCACAACCTCTGGGAAACTCTGCCATAGCCTACTGTAAAATTTAGCAGCTTTTTTTGATGTGCTGATATCAAATATTGCCCACTGGCCTAATTCTGGATGACTATTTTGTATGATGTCCAGCTTTGGGATACAGCAAGCAAAACACACTAGACAGCCCTCCTGTGGATAAGCCCTGTGCTATAGGCAACTGGGAGGAAGATGGAGCAGTGTGAAATGCATAGGCCTGAGAGTGGGAAGCCCTGGGTGACTCTCTGCCTGCCCTGAAACACATCCAGCACAGATAAAAGCATCTCCCTCTCCCTGGCAAGGAAGCCATCTCCTGTCCACCTGCCACAGCTGTCTTTGCAAGTAGCTGAAAAGGATTTTAAGACTATTAAGTGGTTTGAGAAACATTAGATTCCAGTTTAGTGCTTTTAGTGCTCTCCAGATAAGGATGGCAGACAACAGCTTCAGCTGGAAAAGCACACATCTCATGTATGCTCTTCCTCAAGAAAACTGCCCATGTGCATTGTACACTGAGTTACAGGACTTTATGGCTATGTTTTGTCTGTCTCAAGGGAAATCTACACAGAGGGTCTCAGAAGCAAGGGACAAGGTCATATTGAGTGACACCACTGAACAGTTTAGCATTTATTAGTCACACAAAAATAAAATAGCTTGCTGTAAG
Organism: Ceyx cyanopectus; assembly: GCA_013401355.1. Taxonomy (NCBI): domain Eukaryota; kingdom Metazoa; phylum Chordata; class Aves; order Coraciiformes; family Alcedinidae; genus Ceyx; species Ceyx cyanopectus. The sequence continues at coordinate 1,280 of VYZU01088189.1, read as the reverse complement.
CAGCTCAGTGCGGAAACACTGAATTTCAGTTTTCTTGTTGCTTCAAAGTTGCTTCAATCAAGGAAAAAAGCCAAGAGCAGAACCACCCAATCCCACTGTCCCAGTGGAGTGTCTGCACCCAGGCACCAATACAAACATCTCTCGTTCACATCACAGCTGTGCAAGGCCTGCCTGGCTCTGCTCTCTGCAGCCAGACAGATGCCTGGACACTGGCCAGCATACAGGTCCCTCACCAAACTACTGCATTCTCATCCTGTGAACATCCCCCTAACTTGCAGTTGTCCTTCTCAGACACCAAAGGCTGCCAGCAGGGGAAAAGCCTTCCTAAGAACTCAGAAATTTTGCACAGAGCTTGGAACTGGGACAGGCAGTGATTTAAAATCTACCATTAAAAGTAGTTTAAAATTTAATGGTCAGGCTATAATAAATCCTATCCTGGCATTTTTAGATTGCAAGGCAGGCCATCAGCAGGGCAGAAATAGATCTGCTGCAAGGCAACCAGGAAAAATTTTAAGTGTATTTTGTAAAGAACACAAGCCCTTAATTGTCTCAAACCACAGCTTTGTCCAGCACCTGATGAGAAAACACAGGGTCAGGAAAGGAGTTACTCAAGCAACTGATATTTGCCAGTTAAAACAGATGGGACCAAGAAATGAGGAATCAGACAGAACAAAGCTGAACTGTAGTGCAAAACTGGAGCATAATCCTCCTTGGTGCAGAACAGCAACAACTCTAAAAATAACCTTGCATTTTCCTCAAGAATCATACCAGCTTCTCATTTGGGTCCAGGTTGCTTGCTATACTGCACTTAGCCTCCCAAATAGTTTGAATTACTGTCTAGTTATCAAGTGAGGCACTGAATGCCTGCAGGTCTAGAAACTCTGTGATAACAGCTTGGAGGGGACTCTGAGATGTATTGTTGGGACCTTTCAGAGATACTGGTCACATGGTTGTTGCTTCATGATGAGGACAGAAACTGCTTTGAATTCTTTGTCAGCAGGATTTCAAATCAAATAGGAGGACCTTTTACTACCCACCAGAAGCAGAGAAAGGGAATAAGAAGTGCATTCCTTCACCTCTTGTTACCATTCCTGCTACAAAGCCAACCCACAGGCTCAAGCTGTCTCACTGTGTGAAACAAACACACAGCAAAGACACACAGGACAGAGATGTGGACAAAGCCAAGCAGGTGGTGGGACCTGTATGACCAACGTAGTTCCTCTCTCCTTCCTCTGCTGGTCAACAGCAGACCTCTCACATCCTCCAACAGGAACCATTCA
>VYZU01088172.1:0-28948 GCA_013401355.1 Ceyx cyanopectus | reverse complement strand
AGGGAGAGGCTGTTGTCAGGAGCTGATGTGCAAGAAGGGATTATGATGAAGAGGACAAAAGTTAGGAAAACCTCTAGAAGAAGTAAGTATGAGTTTGCCAAGACTTTTGGTGTGAATACAAACCCATGCCACTGCTGAACTTGGAAGCAGTGGGTTTCTGGACATAGGTCATAATTTTAAGATAACTTAAAAAGAGACTCAGTATTGTATGTAAGTGGGAAGGTGGACAATGCTACCCATGGAATACACAACTTGGAGAGCCTGGAGAGGATGAGAGATGCAGTAACATGATTATGCATCAGGAAAAAAACAAACCAAAACAATACAGGAGTAGAATGAAAAAAGGTACTTAGGAATTTGTGTCCTACCCCACTGGGAGATAAGGCAGATGAAAAACAACTGAGAACAAATGCAGTTAAGAGAGGTTACAGACACTTCTGTGTCTCAGGACACTTCCTTCTGCCCTGTGTGAGCCTGCTCCAGGGCACAAAGGCAAACTTTCAACAGAATGGAGCCTGCATTAAGATCAGGAACTGTTTGGACTCCAGTTTCCAGTCATACATCACAGCAATCCATCATGAAGAACAGCTCAGATATCTTGGTACCTGCTGAGGGCTGAGAATGGCATCATCACATACAAAACATCAAGGACGAGAAGGAAATATGTTATATCGATTGTTCCCATGATGTAGAAACATGTTTATGGGGTTGCAGATTGCCTGCAGTGTGTGGAAACTTAGGGAAAGGCACTAGTACTTCCTGCACTGCCTTGGCTTGGTGCTGTGGAGCACATTGATCCCTGCAACACTGGTCACTTAACAGAAGTAACCAGCCATAGAGTGTGATCTCTGAAATGGTAAAACCCATTTTATCACTTCATCCCCCAGAAGGTATTTCAGGGAAAACAGACTGCCTTCAGTATTACCACAGGATGGGTCATTCTGGTGATGCACAGGGAGTATTTCTTCATGTAAGACAAAGGGCTGCTCTCCAGAGAACAGGGAGGCTGCCTGGGATGCGTTTAGCAGATAACATTTATTGCCTTCTATGGGAATGGCATGTGTGGTGAACATCCATCATCCAGCAGAAATCCACTGGTGAGGTAGAGGATAAGTCCTCAGTCACACAGAAGATGTGATAGCCAGGTGTCACTGCAAAACCACACCTTTTATGACTTAAGTAAAAGGCAGAAAAGGAAAATAAGAGAAAGATGACTCATTTTAGGCAAACAGGGTGGAAGAAATACTGGTAAAATCTAATGGGGTGTGTCAGCTAGGAAAGAGTTAATTCCTGTAAGATTTCTCTCTGCACAGAAGCTGGGAACACTGACATCCCCCTCAGGCGATTATCAGCCATTGAGATTTTTTCTTGATGATGTAACACTTGTAACATGACATCTTGCATACATTTCCTGGTATATGTAGTTATCTGCAGAACTGGAATGATACCCCTGTGCATTGCTCTGGCAGTTGCTGTGATGCCGTGAAACTCAGCTGATTTATTTACTTTGTAATAAAATCTATTATTATTTTGCTAATCATTGTTTTGCTGCATAGTGCTGTGAGCCAAATTACTGGTTTCCCACTAATCCAGCATGGACCATTTATGTGAACATATAGGATATAAATGAGGGGGAGCAATGGAAGGAAATCATTCCAGCTACCCCAAAAGTAGCAACGCTCACCTTGATGGTAACAGGACAGCAAAAGCAGGATCCTTTGCCTGGTGCCCAGGTGACATACTGGAGAGGCATTTCATAGAATCAAAGAATGGTGTGGGTTGGAAGGAGCCTTAAAGATCATCTAGTTCCAACCTCAGGGACACCTTCCAGTAGACCAGGTTGCTCAAAGCTCCATTCAACTTGGACTTGAACACTTCCAGGGAGGGGGCATCCAAAATTTCTCTGGGCAGCTCATTTCTGTGTCTCACCATTCTCACAGTAAAGATTTTCTTTTCTCCTGCAGACTCCTGTACATGTATGTATGTACCTGCCTGCATGTATGAACATCTAAGATAAGGTAGGGCAGCTCAGAAAGCACCAAGCAACTGAATCCTCCAACACATGTTGAGGGCTGAGCTGGTTTTCCAGATTAAATTTACAGTTCATGAAGGAAAGTCATTGTTTTGTGACTGCTGTGGGTCATTTCAGGTATCTACCATTGGAGAAGATGAATTGTTTCCTCTAAATGCCTGTTTATCTCTGTTAACTGAGCCCAGGGTGTCTGGCTCATGTGTAGATGTCACTCACAAGTAAAGACATTTCAGACAAATCTACTGCAAAGTCTGGGAAGAGACTTCAGGCAAATTTCCCAAGAGTACACAAGCCCTGTTTTACAGAAAGCTAGGAGAATAGGTTTTTAAATTTCATGGAAACAACTGAAAACGAGGCTCCTAAGGCTCCTGAAAGAATTCTGCTATGTTAACTATAGGGTCATGGAAGTCTTATCTCCCTCTTTGCTTTGAGAAGTGAAGTGCTGGTGGTCGAGCCCAAAGGGCAGAACTGGTAGCAGCAACAGCACTGTCAAGAGTGGGGGCTGTAGCACAGCCCCAGCCTGTCTGCCAGGCAACAGCCATGGAGCTCCCAGAGGCAGAAAGGCCAAAACATTTAGGCAGCTAAATGCTAAGTATTCCTCGGGTATTCTGAAAGAGTGCCTAGTGGAATGAAAAAAAACAGGCTAGCAGGAGTCCTCCATGTAGGTTAGGGGAAGGATGGCCCAGCATAATGTCTGGCTGGGGATGCCTTTGGACTAGGTGCATAGCTCTGGCTGCTACAGAAAGGAAGCAACTGAAGTGGAAAAAACCACATCCAGAATGCTGCAGGGGATGAAGGAAACATAATTAGGCATGAAGTTTAGTCATGCTGGATCTGTCCTCTCAGGGGAAGAGAAGGTAAGGAGATGGGACTGTTATAATGCATGGGGTGCTTTGCTCTTCTCTTGCACCTTCCAGCTATGGGTGTGGAGCTGTTCCCATTCTCATGTCGCTGTGGGTTGGTACTTGTTTCCACCTTCTACTAAGGGAGGCAGAGGGGTGACTGTTGCAAGCGAGCTCACACAAAACCAGGCAATGGCAGTACTGGGGATAGAACTATAGCTTCCAAGATCTTGGTCTGCAGGTTGTGCCACATATACTGGAAGGCTGAGCCTTTCAGACTACCTACATAGCATCATGCAAAGAAAGGCAGATACAGCCTAAGGAAGACACAAGGACCAAAAAATTGAAAGAAAATTTATGAAACATTGCTTGTCCATGGCAGTAGAAGGATTGGTGAGGTGATAACAATTTTGAGGACAAGTACGGTGTGCATCAGTATTTGCAATCACAATGTGAAAGTGTCTTTTTCAACAATAATCTGTTCAATTTCAATTAAGATACAACAAAGGCTGCCCACAATACCGACCAAACTAGATAAAGTAATTGCGACTCTTGCAATGATCCATTAACTTTGACTTTCTATGAGAGACATGTCATTGAGTGTGTCTTAGTTTCTTTTCTAGGATGGAAAGATCATAGAATCATAGAATGTTTAGGGCTGGAAGGGACCTCCAAAGGGCATCTAGGGCAGCCCCTCTGCACTGAGCAGGGACACCCTCAACTAGACCAGGCTGCTCAGAGCCTAGCCCAACCTCACCTTGAATATCTCCAGAGATGGTGCCTCAACCACCTCCCAGGGGAGCCTATTACACTGCTCTATCACCCTCAAGGTAAAGTACTTCTTCATGTTATCTAGTCTAAATCTATTCTTCTCTAATTTAAACCCATTATTACCCCTTGTCCTTTCACTCCAGGCCCTTGTAAACAGCCCCTCTCCAGCCTTCCTGGAGCCCCCTTCAGACACTGGCAGGTGCTCTAAGATCGCCCCAGAACCTTCTCTTCTCCAGGCTGAACAACCCCAGCTCCTTCAGCCTGTCCCCATAGCAGAGCTGTTTCAGCCTCTGATTATCTTTGTGGCCTCCTCTGGCCCCACTCCATCAGGTCCATGTCTTTCCTCTGTTGAGGTCTCCAGAACTGGATGCAATACTCCAGGTGAGGTCTGACCAGAGCAGAGCAGAGGGGCAGAATCACTTCTCTCCATCTGCTGGCCACACTTCTCTTGATGCAGCCCAGGATGCAATTGGCCTTCTTGGCTGCAATTGCACACTGCTGGCTCATGTCCAGCTTCTCATCCACCAGCACCCCCAAGTCCCTTTCTGCAGAGCTGCTTTCCCGCACCTCATCCCCCAGCCTGTTTGATAACGAGGGTTGTTCTGACCCAGGTGCAGGACCCTGCATTTAGTCTTGTTGAACGTTGAGGTTCCCCTGGGCCCACCTCTCCAGCCTATCCAGGTCCCTTTGGATGACATCACATCCCTCCAGCCTTTCAACAGCACCACTCAGCTTGGTGTCACCTGCAAACTTGCTGATGGTGCCTCCATCCCATTGTCAATATCATTAATGAAGATATTAAACAATACAGGTCCTGTTTAATAATACAGATCAGTACTTCCCACCTGTGGGAAAGTGAGGGGAGGAGAAACCCAATGTCTTTGATACAGTCACACCTTTAGTTTCTGATACTGAGGTAGAAAATGCTCAGAAAACGCTACAAAGCCTGACAGCTGTTGATGGGACAGAGATGGACAGATCACTTCAAAAAGTCACGAAAGGCATCTCTGGGATTAGGATCATGGGATGATAGAATAATTCTGGTTGGGAGGGACACCTAGGGAGTCTTTAGACAAATCCCTGCTTAAAGCCAGGCCATCTTTGAGGTCAGGCCAGGTTGCTCAGCGCTTGATCCATCTGGGACTTGAAAGCCTTCAGGGATGGAGACAGCACAGCCTCTGTACTGTCTGAGTTAACTGGTGGATGAATGTGGAGGCAGAGAGAGAAATGGCAGACATGGCTCTGTTTGAGAAAGGCATTAATGAGCTGTGGGGCTGAAGGACTTCCCATAGCCAGAATTCCATTCCTAGTAAAGCCCGCTTGTCCCCAGTTTCACTGCAAGACCTGTGGTGCAGTGTGATAGGCTCAGCACAGAGCATTGGCTGGAAGACATTCCCAGCAGATGTTGCAGGCTACCTTGATCTCACACCATAACTATAAGACGTTGGTTTTATTAGCCTACTGTAAGGGTCTGGATGCATTTGATGTACTAGATCAAAAGTAAGGCAGGTATGTCTACAACACAAATCAGAGTAGTGACGGCACTGAGACATATCCTTAGAAAGAAAGTAGATAAATATTTAGAGAAGATATGCCCCTGGCTTCTGAGAAAAAAAAAAAAAAAGGTATGTAGTGGTGTATGGTGAAAGCAATGAAATAAAATATTATTTTTGGCTTCTTCTCTGCTTAGAACTTTTTCCTCTTCCAAAAGCTCAAAATATTAAGGATTTATTCTGCAGGAGACTGACATTCTCAGCTTAAAGCCCTGAAGGCTTGAAAATGCTAAAACCCAGACATTTGTCAAGTGTAGCATTATGATCAATTTGAAACTCAGCTTAAATGCTGTCTGCGTTATCCTGTTAGCGAGGCTTCCCTAAATCCCATTTGCACATCAGAACTGCACATTGCCTTACAGATTATTATGGTTACTTACAGTAGCCACTGACAACACCTCTAGTTTAACAGAGAGTGTCTGTTAAAAGGGATGCTTTTAGATGGGACTGAGGGAAGGAAAAAGGCTGGGAATAGTAGCACACTTTGGGTGCCCACTCTACATTCTCAGCAGGGACCAGTGCCTTCACTTGGGGCCAAAAATAAGTCTTTAAAGCCATTGTCTGCAGAAGCTGCCCCACATTGACAGCGCCCCACTGCCCACCCCAGCCTGCTCCTGCCATCTCCACCGTGCTTGCTTGCCCCTTCCTTGCTGTGACCTAAATTCAGCACTAGGCACAGGTTTAAACCTATGAACTCTGTGTCCAAACAACTCCAAGATTTTGAAGTGTTCAGCTCCAGCTAGACAGAAATCTGCCTGCATGGCTTGCTGCCTGCTCTCTATAAAGAGCAGGGTTGAGGCCATCTTGTGTGCTTCCAGCATGCCCTGGAGCAAGCAGGACCAGTAATCTCTAGGTACAGCTTACTCGGGTGATAGTGCAGTGTGGTTTTGCACATGTGAGCATCTCAGCAGCTGAACACCTGCAACTAAACATACTCAGAGGACCTCTCCCCATCACTGGAAGCAGCTCTATGAGGGATGTGGGAAGGGTCACACTGTACCTACAGTTGCAGACAGTGTGCCAGGATGGGGTTTGTCACTGCCCTTCCTTTTCTGATATTCAGATTGTCACCATTCAGCCCTCTCCCACATTGGGGATGGAATATACCTTAGAAGACATTTAATAGCCTTCAGGGTTTTGAGGAGGGAAGGTAGAAAGGAAGAAAGGTTTTAAACCTGTCTTCATGGTTCAGATAGCTTTGACTCTTTTTGTAGGCCAGACCTTTATAGCCACAATGAGATTTAAATGAAGACAGTTTGGTCTAAGGGTTCAAATTCCTAGCTGAGCTGATTTGACCTACTGTTTCTCCTGGAAGGCTGGGCATATAAGTAATACCAATTTAGGATCACTAAAGTCCCTTAGATCCTATTTTCATGATCTTAAGCTCTGAGCTTTCCTACACTTCATGTCTAGCTTTGTCTCTCCATTGGATAGATGCTTGGAGGAGGACCAGAGGACTGTCAGAGAGACCAAGGCAGGAAATGGTTTCATGAGCCAAAGGGAAATTGGAGAAGGTTAAAAATTAGCTGTCTGAATTCTCTGCTGATATCAGTTGGCCTAACATAATGGAGCTGCGTTTTTTTGCTCTAGGAAACCATCTGACACCACACCTTGTGCAGGACTATGCTGACAGAATAGTAACCTGTCTGGCAGTCAGGGAGGGTGTCTGTGTCCTGTTCAGCACTGACCCTTTGGTTCAGGTTGTTGCCTGCATGTTTCTCACTCTACAAGCACCACAGCGAGAGATGGCAAGTTTGGCACATGTGTAAAAATATGAAGTCTGGATGCAGGAAAGCCTTTGGAAGTGCTAAATCACAATAAGTTTTCTTTAGTCTCCTCTGAATCTGGCCCAGCATTACTAAATAACTTAATACTCTATAGATTTACAATGTTTGCTGAAAACAGCTTGTATGAAATCTGACCAGCTGAAATAGAGTCTGAGAATCTCTCCAGCTTGCAGAGCTGTCATTAAATATTAACAGAGAGCAGCTGCGTGTTCTGTGGGTAACACAGGCCTGCACTCCTGTCACAGCTAGTGGGAACAAGATTTGTAAGGCAAGGGAGGAAAACAAACCCTGGTATGGACTGCCCAAGTGAGGCAGAGGAACAGAGAAGCAATGGGTTTCAACTGGGACTGACTGTCTTTGCCTCTGGGCTGAAGTGGGAAGCACGTGTGCCCAAGACAAGAGGGGTGGAGCTGCCTCAGACAAAGCTGTTCATATCGATTTACTTTAGTGTTCACATTGCTTTCCATACAGTTCATCACTGCAGTGTCATTAAGGGAAGCAGAGACTTTGATAGAGAGGACATTTCACAACAGCTCAGGTCCAACAATGAGCAGGAAAAAGCAAAATAAAGAAGAGTATATTCCTTGATGACACTTGGGATGGGAGCCATGTGGCATTTCTGTGCTTTGCTAGCTTCTCCAAGCATGTTCGGGCTGGTGCAGACACCTTCCTGTGTCAGGGCCAGCACAAGAGTTGGCCACCACCAGCCTGGGTGCCTCCCAGGCTACTATTCACAGCAGCTAACCTTGCTTCACTCTATAGATCTTACTGCTGTGGCACAGACAGGTGTTGTCATTTGCTCCTACTGACATAGGACCAGAAGTGTCTCTCCTGCCACCAGTCCTAGATACTGTTCATCAGACAGCTGTGTGCTAACTCCACATAAATCCTTCAGAAGAGAATTAGTGGGGAAAGGAGATTAAGACATTGGGGTTTAGGGACTGAGAGCACTGAGTGTCCTGAGTTGGATTTGCCATGTTGTGCATTACTCTGTGGTGAATATCCATGGGCACTCACTGATGGGACAAGTAGCTCAGGCAGCTAAGGAGCCTCCCATCTCCTGGTGCTATGACATGACCTATGAATGTAGGCAGCTACTGCAGGTAGCTATGACACAGTGCCCATGGCTTTCACCTTCCTTTGGGTGTACAGCCATACTTCTGGTCTTGCCTTTTAAGATCCATTTGCAATCAAAACATCTGTTGTAGTGACCATGTAGACTACATTAACCAGCCTGGAGCCCTGACAACCGTCTTCCTCCTGGCCTCTTTCCTGTGCAACGTCACACAGTGCAGGGTACAGGCTGTGACTACAGGTTGGTTGCTGCAACCTGTGGATCTTCTCCCATGTCTGGTTATGGTGAGGGCCTTTCCCTTAAGCCTCAAAAAAGACATAAACCCAGGCAGGGAGGGAAGCTGCAGTTAAACTGAATGTCTTTTGATTATTCCTTGTTCAGCACCTCTTTTAGCTGAGGTGGATCCTGTTGATCCAGTAAAAACTGGCCAGTGACTGATTTTCTATGGTTCAGCCAAAGGAATGGAATCTTTGGGTTTGGATTAGTAGATTGATTTAACCTAAATTCTCCTCTCCAAGCAGGACCCACTAGATAATTGTGGCACATCCTTATTCATTTAAAGTATGCTTGATTTGCATGGATGTACATGGGGGAGTCACTTGAGGTAACACCATTCAACTCCATGGAATCAAAATGAGCTAAGACTGACATGCATGAGCTCTGCATCAATCCCAAACCTTGTGTCTACACAGGAACTTGACAACTCTGTTTCCAAAGGGTACCTCTTTCAGAGTGGATTTCCAGAGTGTGGTGCCACAGGTAAACAAGCAATGTCAACTGAAGTTGATGACAGACATGGAGCTAAGAACCACACCTGCAACCCAGTATGGCTTTGAAAATGTGCCCCATAATACTTTTATTATTTTTATTTTAATGTACTGGAGGTTTCTTGAGTGGAAAACATGTTTTTCATAGACTAATGTGTGTTTCATGGGTAACAGAGGTGGTGTGTTTCCAGTGTAGGCTCAGCAGCAATTGTCATTAGAGCATACAGGGGAAGATAGTGAAGCAATACACAGGAAATCTATAAAATACAGTACAAGAGCACTCGAGCCGATGAAATAATAATTGTAAGCTGTATTCAGCAGGGTATTTAAGTGTCTGTCTGATTCTGCCCAGAAATAGTTCCACTCACTTCAGTAGGATTAATCATGAGATTCCTGCTGAATAAAAACCTGAGAAAACAAGGCACATTTGATTTTTTGTTTTTAAATGTGTACTTGTTTAAGGGCTCTTGCTTTGCTCACTGGATAGTCTTGCAAGAGCTTGTTTTACTGGCAAACCTAGAGTACATTTCAAAATCCTGAGTGAGGAGTCATGGAAAACACTTTAAATGCCCATCCTCAGGCAGTCATTCCAGGAGAGTTGGTGCCATTAGGGGAAGAGCCCCAGTGTCATGTGATTTATTTGTCTGGACAATGTAGCTTGGATTTAATGTATCTGAAATACAATATTTCATGGAATAAATATCCGAACTGAGTTCTGCTTTAGATACTTGATATGTACTAGATGCTTGAATAAAGAATAAATCTGAAGAAATCACAGTATTTTCCAGACTATTCCACCCACAGGGAAAAAGAAGTGAAATGCTTCCCTACCCTGTGAGCTGCTCACTCAATTCCACTAATAATGTTTCAGTTTTCCAAATGCATCTTCCATTTCAAAGCACTTTTCAAATGCTAATTAACTCTGACCATAACTTTTCCAGAAAGGGAAATATTATCCCATGCTACACAGGTGAGGGAGACAAAGACATAAAGAAGTTCCCTTCCTTGCCCCAGATCTCATAGGAATTGGTGGCAGACATAGCTGGGGCTAAAACAGAGCTCTCCTTTTTTACAGCTTTTAGGTTTCTGGTCTTGTGCTTTAGCTTGTTGCCTAATCCGTGTCTAGGTGCTGCTTCCTTGTCAGAGAAGGACCACTGTGGGGCTGCCTGCCTTTGAGTGAGAGTGAGGAGCAGGATGTGGATGGATGTACCTCTGCAGCACCAGGCTCACACTGAGGTTCACCCACAGGTGAGGAAAGGAGACAATGCCTAAGATTAGTTCAGATCCTGCACAAGACCAGCTAGCTCCCAGTTGAGACCAGATGGATGGAGGAGAGGTGGAGCAGGGGGATGCTGGCTGGAAGAGCACAGACTTGCATCTCTTGCAGCAAGTTGTCCAAGTTTCCCCGGACCAAACTGTCTGTCTTGACCTGGGACACCAGGGCAACAGTGCCTGGGTTGGGTTTCTCTTCCCTAGGATAATGCAGGGACAACTGAGCACTCACTGCCTCAGTCTCCAAGACCCTCTGGGAAAGAAGCTGAAGCCTGGACAGGTGCAGCTGGGGGTGTTTGTGGCAGATCAGGTTTCTCACCATGGCTGGATGATCTCCAAGCCTCCTCAAAGGGCACCCCTTGGCAAAAGGAGCAGTGAAATCTGGCTAGGTCACAATAAGAGATTGAAGAAACCCTATCTTCAGCTTTAGAAGAGAAAGTCTTTCACCACAGACTGGACACACACTGGAAATGTTTCACAAGTCTCTTTCCCGTCCCCTCCCCACAACTTGGCTTTGCATGCAAGGAAGGGAGAGTATATGTATCAAGATCATTCATCATCACAAGGTGAGAGCCAGCAGCTCAAGAGTTTATGTGAAAAGGGCTTGCTGGGCTACCCCAAAGAAAAGATAGCCCCATCCTGGAAAATAAAATCCAGATTGTCCTGCCAGTACAGTCTATTCCTTGTCATTCCCTGATGGGGATAAACTGTATCAGCAGCAATGACATACTTGCCTGTATAACTACACCAACACTAGAAAGAGTGTAGGTTAAGAAGGTAGTAAGTTTTTCTCTTGTTCTTATAACTGATGTAATTATACCAACCTACCTTTTAATTACAGTGCTAGCACTGTCCCTGCTGCAGCATACCTTATACTTTCCCATTTCTTTGCCCAGCAGGTTGTGAACAACTTCAGATGGAGTTAAAGCATCTCAGGGCTTTTTTTTTTTTTTTCTTAGGTTATAATAAAAGTCATTTAGTTGTCAGAAGGTCTCAATACCACTTAAGCCCCTGCAGATGGGCTCCCCCCTGATCCTGAACTCTGTGTTAGCCCTCAGCATAGCATGAACTCACCTAGGGGGAGGACTCCAGAAGGATGCTCCCAGGAGATACCATCTATTTCACAGATGAGCAAACTGAAGCCCAGGAAGATTAAGGAGTCCTATTCCTTCCAGACACCACCAACATGGTAGTTATACAGTTGTAAGTAAAAACACAGGTGGACTGAGCTATCAGGGATTATGCAGGGGGAAGGAATACTCTTTCCATTACATTATTAAAGGAAGGGGAGCTATTTTAGGGGCTGGATTGTTAAAGGTGGATATCTGCCTGCTATCAGCCCTTGGTCTTGGGACCCAAATACTTCCATTATTAAGTGTACAGCTCCAGGGGAAAGAGGCACTAGTATAAGAGAGGGGATATGCACCAGGGTGGAGATGTGAGGTGTGGGTGTGTGGGAACCCTGGAGTATACCTGCACTGAGAGGAGTTGGGAGTCATCCCATAGCTTGCTTGCAGCTCCCTTGATGATCTTTCTCATTGTAGGAATGGATAAGTGTTTGTGTGCGTGTGTGCGTGTGTGTGTGTGTGTGCGCGCGCGTGTAAGCCACCTGTGCTGATAGTCTCACTTCAGAGGGCAAGACGAATCCAGTATAATTCACAGAGCAAGGCTGCATTTGGTGAGGGGGTGTGAGTGCCATAGTGAGGCCAGAAGTGGAGAAATAAGAGTGTAGAAGACTGTACATGCATTTATTTTTTACTCCTGTTTGTGTGATAGGGAGAGACATTGAAAAAAAGAATGGTTGTGTGTGTGTGACAGAATAAGACTTTTTTATATTCCTGTAATTCATGATAAATAAATGTTACTGAGTTTATAGGAGAGGGTGAAGAGTACAGTCTGTGCTCATCACAAACAGACAGGGAAAGCAAATTTGCTGGATCCAGCCACAAAATGAAGATCTTTCTGACTTTTTTTCCCCCACTTGACATTTATACAAGGTCTGTTCTCACTAGAAATATCCAGAACTATTTGGCAGGTGTGCCTTAAAATGTTTATGGCCATACTCATGACTTCACATCTGTGAAACACTGTCTGTGCAGGAGCCTGAGGGACAACTGCAGGCATCTTTCCTGGCTGTTCCTCTACAGTTCTCTCAGCAGATTTTGGCACCTCCACTTTTTACATGAAAAAGCAGATGGGAGAGAGCGCACTTTTGAGAGGGTCTAACACCTTCCTAGCCTAAAGATATTTTAAGCATCAATCTGCTAAGAGACCTCATGAGGTTCCAGGCTCCAAACTATCCCAAGGCAGCAGACTCACTTCTGGTATCTCATGCTGTGCAAATGCAGAAGTGGTCAGAAAGAAGGTCCAGAGGCAGCAGGACCACTCCAGTGACACCAGATGAAGCCAACATGGAAATTTACTGAGCAGAAGGGTAGAGCCAAATCCTCCACAACAAGTTGCCTTGAACTGATAACACATTTGCCAGTATGAAAGTGGCCAGATGAGCCTCTGTGGGTGGCCTGAACAAATGTCAGGAAAAGCAGTCATGGGATAACGCCAGTTTTTGGCACTGGATGTCTGCCTCTGCTGTCACACAGCTTTGTTTCAGTACCAGCGAGAACAGAGTGACCCCGGTGAGAGGAAAGCATTGTGCAAAGAAGGCATCATGGCACAGGAAGGCCATGGTCATGGCTGCTGAGCCATCAGGACAAGGGGTACCTGTACTCCTGTCTTGCTCTAGCTGGGCAGTGAAGGTACTTTGTCTTAGACCTTGGTGAGAAGAAAGTTATTTGTTGAGGGAGAAAACGCTCAAGTAGCTGTTGCTTAAATGAATCAGGGGCTGTAAATTGACTGCCAATTTGAATGCACTTTTGTAAGAGCACTGCTCAAACTTGCCACACTGCTCTTGTCTCCTTCCCTGTTAAAAATTACAGTCACAGTGCTGCTGGTGTAAGTCACCATCGAGGCACTGGCTAAGCTTCTTTGTGAACTGTTTCATAAGCAGATCTTTCCCAAGTGTGTCAAATGGCCAGCTGTAGAGCAGCCCGAATCCCTGCTGCCTCTCTGATTCCCGAGCCAACACTCTGCTTGGTTTAGCACCCTAGTCCCCTCTGGGTGCCTTGCCCCAGCCACAAGACTAGGAAACCTGGTTCCCTTAACAATGCTGCTGACTGCTGTTGAACACAAGGGGAGAAGATGGGCTGTTGTCTGGCTGGTGTCAATGCATTGCCTCTTAAGGCTTGCACCATTTGCTGATGTGCTTCCACATGTGCCACTTTTCTCTCCTTGTGTCCTCTGCCATACCATGATGGGGCTTGTGCTTCACCCTACTGATGTCATCTCACAGACCAAATGTTTAAACAAACATTAACACTTTATTTCAAGGTGAGATTGTTTTTAAACTTCACATATCTCCCCCATCCACTACAGAGTGCCTATCCTCTCTGTCTTCAGATTTGAGCCTTCCCCTGACAGAGTTGCAAGCAACAGTGTCCTAGCATGACTGCTGTTTCCTATTCCCATCACTGACTGTAATTAATGGCTGTTAAAGGAAGATTGGGACTGCCTTTTATATACATTTCCCCACCAGCACTCCCTCAAGCTCTATGTTACTTCACTGAAGCGGTGCTGATTTATTAATGCTTAGGCAGAGCTGTAGCCATAACAGGCTGGGGAATATTTTCTGTACAGTTTCAGGATTAACAGACAGGTTCAAACCCTACCGAGAGAAGGAATTATAGTGTGGGTAAGTGGACCCCTGGTAGATGTATCTAATGAAACCCAAAAGCAGTGGTTGGGGAGATGACAGGAGACACCATGAGGAGCACAAGCCAAAGGGTCACCACTGCCAGAGCTTCAAGCTGCTCTTTGGGCATGCAGCACCATGTCATGCATCACCCTCACAGGTTCACCTTTCTCTCCTTTGACTTCATTCATCATCCATCAAACCCACAAACTATCCCTTCAAGGAGCAGAAAATGGGATGAACCACTTTGAAGGAGCATTTTCTGCCCTGTAGAAGAACACATGCATATGATCCTGCGATCATTGGACACATTCATGCCATGAATAGTCATGAATTGGTTTGAGGAGTAAGGTACAGTCCACGAGGGGTGGCCGATGGTTTGCTGCCCTGGGTAGTTACTGCTAACTTGCTGCTAATTCTGTTCACAAAAGAAACCACCCTGTGCTGAGTTACATCATATCATAGTGTAATGCTTTTAAATCATTAATCTGTCTTATTTCTGTACAAGTGCCAGAAAAGCTGATGAAGGCCAGGCTGAGTTCAGATCAAACCAGAGGACACTGTGGTTACATTTATGGTTTTTCAGAGGATCTCTCACCTGCAGCCACAAATCTGCCTTTATTTGGCTTGAGCACGATCCAAAATTACTTCAGAGGTCAGCAGTTCATGTCTTGCGGATTAGTGAAAACTACTGACTAACCTGATGTAATACATTATTATTATTATTATGGGAAAAAAATCAGGCTATACTCTGTGGTTTTTAATAAAAACCTAACATTGATTTTTCCCTTTGGAAAAAAAAAAGGCATGAAATAAAGAAAAGGCACAGGAGTGTTTTGTACCCTGCATCTTGCTGAATGCTGTAGCACTTGCTACAAAGAATTCATTGTAAGGAGCACTCTAAATTTACTTTGCAAATGCAAACTAATGAATTAAACTTACCAGCACCTCCCCAAGGTAAGTCAGAAGGGCTGAAGTCGGCCCCTGAGGGAGCCATGTTACCAAGAGGAACCTGCGAGGGAGGATGGTGGCACTCTCTGGGATGCCTGGTGATGCAGCCAAGGAGCTTGGCACATGCCCGTGGACAGGCTGGCACTGGCTGTTTACTCTGGTTGATTGTGTCCAAAGTCCCTTGGATTCAATGGTAAAAGCACCTCTGACTTTCCCCAGCTTGAGATTAAGTCACCTTTGCCCCAGTTGTGTAGCTGTAAAATGGGAATAATATTTCTGTGCTGCTCCATGGCTGGGGAGGATCTGGCATTTCTCCCTTGGGTAAGAAGGGTGTGGAAAAGGGAAAGGAGAATAAATATTTACCCAGAATCAGATACAGATCAATTAATCTATGCGATCGTGCCCTCCTCCAACAACATTCCCTTCCTATGGGAGTGGGAAACTCCAGCCTCTATTTGGTTACATCATTTACGGACATTAATGAACAATTAAGGAGGGAAGAGGGGGGAACCAGCCTAGAAACCCGTCCATGAAAGAATTGCCCTTGGCTGGGCTTGTTTGATTTAGGATAGGAGGGGAGCAACCTGACTGTGATAGTTGAGGACTCAGTTACGACCTCAAATGTTTGTAAAAAACAAGTCTGGGTGGGAGAGTTAAGACAAAGGGCAAGAAATGGTGTTGATTTAAACGATTTTGGTTTCTCTGGAGTCACTGGAGAGATGAGAGGGTCTGACCCGATGGGTGCCGAAGGAGAAGGGCAAGGTTGGATCAGCACCACACTCTTGGCAGGGTTCTGGCTCCGTCAGAGAACTTGTGGGGTTTGCTTTTGGTTAATTAATTCATGCAGCTCAGCATTGTGATGGTCCCTGGGGCTTGGCTGCTATTGAAAGCTTTCAGCTTTTCACGTGAGATCTATTGGATGTGACAAGGTACACAAGAGTCATATGCTGCTCTCTAAGTAAGACACATTTAAGTGCATATTTGCAATAAGAACAGTAAAACCCTGAACCCATTCTTGTCACCCCAGTCCAAACTGCCCCACATCCCAGCTTTGTTTCTGAACTCTTTTTCAGCAGTGTTCCCCACTGGGACCTGTGCAAGGGGTACCTCCACTGATCCTCTGTGCATCATGGGTTTCTCTCCATTCAAGGAGAGTATCAATACCAGAGTAAGGAGCCAGTGAGATGGCATGCTCTCCTAGTACAGAATGGCCAGAAGAGGAGACCAGAAGGCATGTCCCTGTTTTATGATCTTTTAGTCTAAGTAAACAGATCTCTGTGAGCTGGAGCTTTAGTTGCTAATTCTGACTGAAGTTCATCAAAGCTAGACACTGGGGTGCAGAGCATGGAATAAACTAGATTAGCTTTGTGCCAAAGCAGAGAAATATAGATCAAATTCAAAATCAAGAAGAAAGCTCATACCCTAGAAATATCTATTTATAACCATCTGTTTTACTCAAGAAACAAAACATGAGAAAAGCAATATACTACTTGCCATCCCAAAGTCCTTTCTGCTCTGAGTAATGCTACCTAGCACTTTGCAGACTTCCCTAATTCCTACCCTGGGGGATGCATCTGAACTGTTATCTCAAACCACCTCCTCTGACCACAGAAAACCAATAGTTTAGAAATAGGACACTGAAGCAGGACCTCTGAGACACTCCTCCAAATAATTCCCAGCATTTCTGCGTCTGCCCCTTTCCCATATGTTGGAGTCAATTCACTTGCACTTTCGCTGTAACAGCAGCCCTGGGCAGTCTGCCGTTTTTTGGGAAAGGGCTGTGAGGCTACCAGGGACATGGTGCCCTCTACAAGCCAGGTGGGGACGGCTAGTGAGACTGCCAACCTGACTGAAGTCTGCTCAGTTGTGTAGAAGTCCTTTGACGTGGCAAGTGGCCATAACAGATCAGAGCTGACTCAGATCCCGGTGGGTGTTTGAAGTTAAATTTCCAGAGGTTCAAATATTAGCCTATTCCACCACCTGTCCATCAAACATTAACTCACTCCACCAAGAGCACACTTACACAGTTCCTTGGCTCACTGTTTTCTGTACTGGCATTTTTTTCCTTGAGACAAATGCAAATCATTGCACTGTAGATGCTGATAATCATGCAGAAGGAGATAAGCTCTGGCCTAGTTATGGGAGAATAATAAGTATCATTGTTTCATGGCTGATAATTTATCTGGCAGAGGACTGAGGGTCAGAGTAAAGAAAAATAGTTTCAGTGCATCTGTGAGTTAATTTGTACATTAAATCTGCTTTCATCATGGTAATGAAAGCTTGCTTGCCAATGCCATGTATTTAAAAAAACATAAGTCATGATCCTAATCAATCACAAGACTGGCTTGAAAATCATATGGCAAGGTGGCCTTCTGATTGGATTTCTGGTGCTGGCAGTACTAGGCGTTTGTCATTTACATGCTTCTTGTTTTTCAGTGAGCTGGATCTGTGCTGCTGTTCCTAGGAGTGGGGAGAGTCTCTGATAACCTGCTCACTGAAGAAAGCTGGGCTTGGAGGTAAAGAGGCTACAAATCATTATGAGAGCTGGCAGCACTGTGTGGCAGTGCAATTTGTCCTGTCCTCTTTGCCTCCACACATTAGCCAAAATCTTCTGGGAGTCAGAAAGTCTCAAAGGAGCTTCCATCCAGCCTCCCAAGGCTGTCCCATCTCATCCCAGTGCTGTCCACCTCTGCTTGGCCATACAGCTGTAGAAGAGGCAGGTGAGCAATAAGTCAAGTCAGTGACACACACTGGAGGTGGCCTGTGGATAAAGAGCTCTGCTTACTCTCAAAATTCAACTGGTATCTGAAAGGTTATAAAAGTAGAAAGTAACAAGATTTCCCTAATTATTCTGAGATGCTTAAACAGCTTTGATCCCATTGCTTTTGAGAGGTGGGAAACAGTGAAGTTGCAGGAGGTAGCCTTATACTTGTACTAATGTTGGGTCTTTGTCCAGCAGTGAACAAGATTTTTTTAAAATCAATATTATCAGTATTATCAATATAATATATTCACAAAATGTTATTTTCAACCTCTATATACTGTGTACTCCAAACTCATTAATGATTAACTGAGAGGATGTATTCATGGTCCTACTTCTCAACTGCCTTAGGAGGATTGATTGAAGTGCTTTGAAATTCTGGGATTAAAAATACTGCCGAAGTGTTATGTATTAGAATTATTATATATCTAGGAGAAAAATTATGACCATACAGTAATCTTGTACAGGAATGGGAATTTCACTAGCTTCTCCTTCAATGAACATAAATGTGTAAAGCTGGGCTAGTGGTCACATTTTCATCATCTCATTGAAGGAATGTGCTTTGGACTCATTTCCTTGTGCCAGTATTTAGCACTCTCAGCTTCCATTCTCCAGGACATTACTTTGCTGCCAATGTTCTCAAGCTATAACATTTGAAATGGTTTTCCACAAGGAACTAACAAGGCAGCTCTGGTTGGGGCGACTGAGGCAAAGTCATCTAGTTGCCAACCAGGGGGGACAGGCTTCTTCTCAGGCAAATTGCTTGGTGATATTTTTAGCTGCAAATACACTGTCTGATGCATTTAGCGTTCATCTTGTAGAGTCACAGGACACATCACTGCAGGTCCCGCTAGGAAAAGTGACAGATGTGTGTAGGGTGCTTGCCAAGTGTGAGGTCCCTGTTCAGGCAGCTGGCTGAGACCCGACAAGGAGTCTGGCATCACTGGGAGCATTGCTCTGGGCCCCAGGAGTGGACAGCCATGCAAAGTGGGCTGCAGCATTAGTCCACACGTGGGAGCTACGTATTTGTGTGTTACAGGACAGGTTGTTAGTTCTTTTGTTGGTAACATAATAATGAAAATCAGCTGCAGTTAATTACAGAACAAACCTTTCCAACCCCAAATCAAAGAGAGGTGAATCAGGCTCCTGGCAGAGCTGAGCTGCCCAGATTTTCCTTGCAGGTGCTGGTGACCATGATGGGGTACAGTCCATCTCCCTTCCACAGGGTGTCCAGGCTAACACTGGGACTTCAGCTACAGTGAGATGGGTACAGACTAGTCACCCAGCAATGTGGTGACTAAGAGAGTGGGAAGGTGGTCACAGGACTTGGGAATATCCAGGTTATCTGCAGCTCACATCAGGGAAAGATGCAAAATCACTTGCTCTGTCCCTCTTACCCCACACAGAACTAAAACTTGCACTTCTGCAGGGGCATACGCTGTTCTCAGAGCATGAGGATTTTTCTCAGTGTGAATGACAGCAAGTTTCCCTGAACCTGTTTTTCTTGAGGAGTATCTCCAAATGGATTGCCCCTTCGGTGCACGTGGCAGTGGTCTGGAGCTGCAGTCAGGTAGAAGTTTACAGATCTCAGGCCCCCCTCCTATGGGATTGTGGTGAGAAGAGGGCACCTGTTTTAAGCAGGTGTCTTTGGATGGTGGTTATTTCTTGTACTCAGCCTTCAGGCAGACTGCAGCTTCTCTCCCAGCAGGAATGAATTTATTGCAGGAGGTGACAGAGCCCACAAACAGGACTTTAAATAAATTTCCGGTAGGTTGGGGTATTTCTTGCACTTTAACACAGCAGGCAGCCAGAAATCAGGTACTGATAGACCATTTTATAAGATGCTAACACCTGAATTAATCCTTGCAGTGTTTCTGATATATTAAAGCAACAGATTCAAGATCTTAAAATCCAGAAGAGACTATCACAATGACCTAGTCAGTCCACCTTCATAACACAGCCTAGGTATTTTACTTCAATTTTTACTCCAGCTGCTTGAGTAATGTGTTGATGAATTTTAGTGATAATTTAGAAGATATACTCTCGAAGTATACAGGCTTCAAGTGGTGGCAACTTCACATCATCCTTCAATAAATGTTTTCAGCACTCATTTATCTTGGTTGTTAAGAACTTGCACCCCACTTCTTGTTTGTACTTTGCCATCTCAACTTAGAAACTTTTGGCTTGCCAAGTCCTCTGTAACCAGGGATTTTAAAATGATGGGAAGACCCAGACTCTTGTCTCTGTCTAGTTCAGCAGCCATCGGGAGCCACAGAAGTGGCTGCTGCCCCCAGGGAGCAATCTGGGACACAGACCTGAGGACACTGGCAATACTGGCCATGGTGGGTCCTGCAGGATTTCACAGTCTGGGAGAGCTGCTTCCCACTTCTTTTGGTGTAGATCAGTAAAGCTTAGTTCTCCTGCAGGAAAACAAAGATGTTTTTGTAACCTGACCAACTCGATAAAGATTTCCATGATTCTCAGCAAATATTTTAGAGGTGAGGTTGCAGATTGCTTCTTACTGCTATGCACATACCTACATATATAAACATATATATATTTATATTTATATGAGATGTAGTCTTTCTGCCACTCCTTTAAAAGATTTAAAAGTCCTTTCCACAGGGTGTGTGTGGAAGCTGTCCCATTTCTAACATGTTGCAAATCTTCATCTCCTATTGATCTTACCTACTGTGCTGTGCTGCAGCAGTCTCTGTTTCACATCATAGCCCAAGGCCTCCATCCTCATTAGAAACCTTTTCCCCGGAGACTGGAGATGCACCAACTGATCACAGACCCAGCAGTAACAGGCGGTGACCAAACTCTCTAATCCCCTGAAAAGAAAGCAAGAAATGGCCTGTGAAGCTTATCAATGAAAAAAACCAAAACAAAACAGTTTCTGAGGATTAAATGGTGATTTTTCTTCCTTCTGGAGCTATGTTAGCCCTAAAAGTTTCTAAAGCACTTGGTCAGCAGAGCCTGTCCTTGCAGCACAGCATCTGCCTGGCCCAAGTGATGACCAAGCAGGCTTGTGAGCAGGCTGGGGCACTCTGATGCAGTCCTGGCTCTGTCCCTGGCAGAGTGTGCTCATCACCTGGGACTTGATGCAGAGAAAGGTGCAGGAAGTGTGGGTATGGTGGTGCAGAAGGGTCCTCTAACCCAAGGGGTAAGTTAACTCCCTTATGTATGTAACTTGCTTGCCAGAGCACAGCCAATTTTCCTGTGGCTTGCTGGTGTTTGCAAGAGGTGAACCTGTGGTGCAGCACCTTCCAGGGCCCCCACATTCCTCTGGTGCTTCAAGGCAGAAAAAGCAGCAAGGAGCTCATGCCAGGTAAACTGACACTGTCGGGTGTCACAGCCAGGCTCAGGCTGCCCCCAGGACTGCAGAGCGGCCTGTGTCTGCCACACCGCCTGCCCTGAAAGTACTGAGGGGATTGGCTTTGCCACAGCAGGCCTGGCTTGCCCTCGATGCCCAGCCAGCTGCTTCCCAGTGCTGATGGCTGGCACTAGCATTCAAGGTGCTAGTGAGGCCTTGTGGGGAGACTCCAGCCCTGTCCTAGACTCACCCCGTGCCAAGCTTTGCAAGTTTTGCAGTTATCCTGTTTCTTTATTTTGCATGGCACCTGAGACCCCAACTGTCCTGGTAGCACAGCCCTCACAGCCCCTGATACCCTGAAGCTCATGGGGCAGTTAGCATCCAAAGAGAGCAGGTGAACTTTTGAGAGCAGGTGAACAGTCTCTGCAGTTACAACAGCAAGATCATGATTCTGGAAACTAAAAATGTTGGTGCCTCAGGAATTTAACTGGTTTGACTGGGTTTATTCAGTCCATTTTTGCCCCAGAACTGCTTGCCAGGTGATTCCTGAAGTTGCTGCTTTTCTTTGATGTGCTGCTTTCTGAAAACACTGTGGAAAATGATTTCTGGACTGCATCAGATTTCCTCTCCTTTTTGTTGGGTTAAGCCTCATGTGTATGATTTTCCCAGCTACTAATCTTAACTGAGCTCCTTAGCAGGGCATCAAAACTTGTGCTGAAGTCAAAGTGGTATCCTTCATTCATTCCTCTTATGGTCTCAATAAGCTTTTGAGCTCCGTGTTTGTACCGTGCCTAACACAACAGGACCCTGGCTGAAAACTTGGTTGGGGATCCACCAAGTCCAATAAAAATAATACACAAAAATTTAATTTTACATCAGGAACAAGAAAGCATCTAACTTATATCCTTTTTAATATACAACACATGTGAAAATCAGCTACAGGAGCAGAAAAAGCTTTCCTGAGTCATGTTTTTCTAGGCAGAGTTGCTGCCTACCCCTCTTCTCACAGCAGGCAGAGGAACCTCAAAGAAGCAGGTGTTTTCCACGGATAAGACAAGTCCCAAGATAGTTCTTCTGGTCTGCTTGAAACACACCACTAATCTTTGGTGGGGTCTCTTCTCAGCTGTGCAAACATGTGTTTCTTTTGAGGATTAGGTCCAAATTCACATGGAGTTTTGTGGCTGTGTTTTAAAAAGAAAGAGGATTAAAAAAAAAAGCAAACAAACAATGTCAAAACAATAGCATGGATTACTTTCTGTTTGGAGAAACAGATAACAAGTTTTCCTGCAATCTAAGACTGGACTGACCTCAAAATTATACACCCATAGCATTTGTAGATTTCGTGGCTCTTTATTAGAGGAAACATGTCAAAATATTGCAGCTTCCATGGATTAGAGATAGGAGAAAGAGCCCCAGCTAGCTTAAGTGGTTTCCTTAGTTTGCAAATAAAGTATTAGGCAAAACCAGGATCTGAACTGACTCTCAGCTTTAGCAGCTCTGCTTATGAGCAAAGCTGTCTGTCTCCTAGTGCTCATGAAAAAAAGAGTGGGAAAAGTTGTCAAGAAGCTCATTAGAGAAGCTATTTTATGTTTTCTGGTGTCTGTCCATCTATTCAGACCCATAAGTGTTGCAGGAAAGGATAAGTGCCGACACAAGCTATATAAAAAAGTGGAGGAGGAATCAAACCTGATACCAGAGATGAGTTTTGAACAAAGATTCAGAGTTTTTATACCCTTTCACTGCACAGCAGTCACTGTGAATGAATTAATGAACCCCCATTCTAGGGCAATCCCCTGCACACAGCCTTTTTGCATTGGTTTTTCTCTTTGTAGGACAGTGAAGGCTGTGATTGGCATCACAGGGAGTAAGTGGCTGGAAGGCTAACGATTTGACCTGCTGATATCTTCATTTTCACTACATCCAATTAAGCATTAAATGTTTCTGGTGGAAGAGTGGAGGCGCACAGATCATTATGCAAATCAGGTCTCTCTGCTACCAGCAAGCTCCTGCATTGTCTGAAATAGCACCAGTAGGATATTAGTGCAAATGTCACCTTTCTCCTCCATTAGTTGTTGCCTCCTATCTTATCCATCATGCAGCTTCCCCCAGGTCAGATCCATTACTTCTCACAAACTTGAGAGTGTAAATGGATTTTACAGTGGATTTTAAACAAAGCTCCAGTCACCTTCCACAAATATGCAAACACATCCAGGTTGGGGAGCCTGCTGTGCTTGCAAACCTACCTGAAGAAGCCAACTTAACTCCTTCAGCCAGACATTTGTGTAGAGTTAATCTATGAACTGGTTCATGAACATGCTCCAGTCCAGAAAAGACATGTTTTGGGAAGTGGCAGACAGATCTGCCAGGAAGCAATAAGTTGAGGGTTCTAGTGGAAATCTGGGCCTTTATAATTAGTTTACTTACACCATTAAAAAGCATAATGAAAAAGTGACACCCAAAATTTTGAATCACTTTATTTCCTAAGTTATTTTGTCCTCCCTCAAAAGGACTGCTTTTGCTCCATGTCCCTAAAATGAGAGTGAGACAAGAAGTGTGAGCTGCTTGCTCTCATCCTGGTAACTAACCATTGTTAGAAGACAAAAGCTATTGTTTGCTGCCAGTGGTTATTGTTTCAGCAGTGGCAGTAACCCCCAGCACCAGCCCTCAGCTCTGGGCCCTTTTTGTACTCAGCATGGCACAAACAATGGCACAGTCCCTTTCTGTAGATGGCTGCAATTTAAAGCAAGAAATACTTTTTTCTGTGTTTTTCCATAGGCCCCAGGGACACACAAATTCATAGGCTGGTTGCAGCCACTCTGGAGATGGGGGTCAGAGAGGGAGCAATCCCTCTCATTCAGTCACTCATTGCTGTAGCATGTGGTTCAGACCAAGCACACTGCAATCCCTCAGGTGATGAAAAGCATCACTCTGTTGGCTGCACTGGGGTAGATCTGACCCTCAATTTCCAGATCAAAACCTCTGAGTTCATAAGACAGTTCAGTGGGATTTACTGCAAAGTCCCCATCTCTGTCCCCAGTGTAAAACTAAACCGAACTAAACTTGTCCAGATTTTGCAAAAGAAATTTAACTGTCCAGAGGCAGTAATGTCAAGACCTGATCTCTGGGCCACAAGGATGATAGAAAAGATCAATTCAAAAAACCACAGCTATATAAAATGCATAAGGGACCCCGATAACAAGGCAGTCCAGGTCGTTTGGTGATTTCTTTGAACATCCAGAGCACAACTCTGAGATACATGATGGAACCTGATCAAACTGTGTGGATTTGTTTGAATTTGTCTTGGAGTTTGGGGAGTTTATTCAAATATGGGACTCAGGAGATGGTGAGGCATGTGGTCTGAAACAGAGCCAGGAGTGCCATGTGTCTTTGCTAACTAAAGGTCCCATCTCTCAATAACTTTGAGGATAAATGATGTTCACAACCATAAATACATATTCTGCTTTAACCTCTGAAAATACTTTGCTTTCTGTCAGTGTAAACCCAAACCTGCCTAACCCACCTCAATAAAATAAGAGAGCAATATGGAGAGAGAAATATGTCATTTTCCTCAGCAGTAAACAAGGCAGAATTCAGTATTTTCTTCCTATCCCTAGATTGGAGAGAAAGGGATATTTGTCTTTCAGGTTGCAAATTGAATTGATTTTTGCTTGTTCCTTTGGGTGAAAAGAAGTGCAGTGCCTTTTTAAAATGTCAGGGGACTGGTGCAGATGGGTAAAACCCTTTATCATGAGGCCATGATGCACAGCTGACGAGTGACCCTCACCCCCCAAAATCTCCATCTTGCTGTGATTGCTCCAGACTTTTGAGATAGAAGAGAAAATCAAGAGGGAAATATGCAGGGTTTAGAAGTTACTTCTCTCACAAGCTGTTAATCAAGCAACAGTAAGGCAATTTCAGGGTGTCCTTTGTCCTCTATTGACTGGCTTTGCCTCCAGCAAGCAAACAGAGTACAGTCCTCAGGCTCTGTGTACTCTGCAGTGTGAAATTGCAGTGAATTTTATTCTAAGGGCTGTGTTTAAATATAAGTCACACTTGAAAGTTGTTATCAAGGAGCCTCACTTCTCTGTTTCACTACATCAGAGCCACTGAGACAATCAGAAGGCCAGAGCACCTTTCCTATGGGGAAAGACTGAGAGAGCTGGAGTTGTTCTGCGTGGAGAAGACTCTGGGAAGACCTTACAGCAGCTTTCCAGTACCTCAAGGTACAGGAGAGATGAGGAGGGACTTTTTATCAGGTGGTATAGTGATAGGATGAGGGGTATTGGTTTCAAACTGAGAGAAGGTAGATTTGGGTCAGATATTGAGAAGAAATTCTTTACTGTGAGGGGGGTGAGACAATGGAACAAGTTGCCCAGAGAACTTGTGGATGACTCTCTCTGTGGAAGTGTTCAAGGCCAGGTTAGATGGGGCTTAGATCATCATGGTCTAGTAGAAGGTGTCCCTGCCCGTAGCAAGGGGGTTAGAACTAGATGATCCCTTCCAACCTATCCATTTTAAGATCCTATGATCTTGCTCCAGATGCCTGTGGTGGGCATGCAAGAGGCACAGACCAGCTGTGAGATGCCCTTTGGTGGCCATGTCCTTGTGTTGGCTGGGGACTAAGGTTCCCAAGCATGCTGGTAGCTGCCTTCCAACTCTACATCCTTCCAGGCTGTTGCTAATCAGTGCCACGTCATTACTGGTGACTGGGGTTTCACTCAGCAGGGAGATGTGAGCTGTGAAGACTTTGGAGACTGAAAACTTTGTGCCTCCAAGTGCCTCTCACGTCTTGCCAACACAGTAAAACAGAGGCCTGGAAGGTGCTCCACAATTTGAATTTCTAGCATTGCAGTCTGTTGTGCGAGAAGCCACTCATTGAAATGTAAGGACCTGACTGGGAACACAGCGCCTCTCCCCAGTGAGAGCATCTCCACAGACCCAGACATCTGAAGAAGCTGAGTATTCTTCAAGATCCATCTTGTAATGGGGCATGTGTCAGTGGATCACTGGATGGCTGTTGCTACCTTGTTTAGGTTGTAATGGAGTCAGAGCTTCACAAGATACCTTTTGGCCACAGAGGAAGATATGGTTGGGCTGTAAAAAAAAGATCAGTTTTATACAGTCTATATACAACATATTCATATTATATGTAATAATAAAACATTATATGCCTACATTTATATGACTATTTGTTTATTAATTAATTTATTTTATAGCTGTAATTCTCCAGAGGAACCAACTTATATCCCAAAAGAAGTCAGTGTTCAGCACAAGCAAAAAATCAGACTCAAAAAAGGCCCCTCAAGCTTCCCACATAGCAGAGGCTTCCCCATTCCCCGGGGACTGATGAAAATCCCCACAAAGCTGATACCCTAGAAAGCTCTCAACCAAGGAGAAGCAGAGTAAATAATGTAGTGTGAAGATAGCTGGTAAGATAAGATAGCTTATTATAAGTAAATTACACTAATCATCTCATCATCATGCAGCCCTTTTGCTCTTCCTCCACACTAACTTCCAGGTTTCACCACCAATGCTCTGATTACGATTTATTTTTTGAAGAGATACTATAAATAGCATACAGTGGAAAAAAAGAAACAAAAAAGAAACAGAGGAACCTTTTAATAGTGTGCCTAGTAACACTGTTACATCATCAGTAGTGAAATACCACCAAATATTTCAAATGCTTTTCACAGATGTTTTGTCTGGTCAGTGTCACTGCTGGGCAATTTCTCAGTTGCTCAAGATCTCACCATCCTATTGATGTAAACATATCTGTAATTATCAACCTGCACTCAAAGCAGCCACCAACCCTAAGGTCCTGGCTACACCTTTAGCTTGGCAAGAAAAATGACCTGGTTTTCCTTAAGCTGCTGCCAGGGGTCATGGGGCCAGTGGGACCATGACTGAGACACTACACTGCCTATGTACTACACTCAGTGCCATGCTGCTGGTCAGTGAGCTGACCAAACTGGAGAGTCTGGGTCTTCCAGCAGCAGACCCCACTGCACTTCACTACACCCATCATCACCATTCAGGTGCTTCAAAATTTATTTTTTCACTTGGATTTAAACCAGTTTATCAGGTCTGAGCTAGATCCCTCTGACTCAGATCTTCCCTAGCTGCAGATATAGCTTGACTTGAAGACACAGGCTCAGCCTCTGCTGCTTGCTAGTCTTCTGAGGCATGCACTGCTGTCAGTGAGAGAGCACAGTTCTGTTAGTTCAGTCACTTGGGGTCTCCAGCATTTCATACAGGACTTGTTAGTAGCTATCATCTGGGTCCAGTGACTCACAGAACTAATTTTATTAATTTGTTTCAGCACCTACTCTTTCAACATCTTGGGTTCTTCTGGTACACTGGTTTTATTAGATAAGTGTAGTAAGCCTCTCCAGCATCCTCTGTGGAAAAGACCAGGGATCAGATTATTTCATAAGATTACCACTTCGTTGAACTACTGTGCTTCCTAGTATTCAGTGGACAAATTTATTTTCCCATGTATTAAAAGTAATATGTACATTTATGTTTTATTATGATCTTGGTATTTACTCTTCTAATTAACCTTTCTAATTTACTTCTTATATTTTAATGACAGAAGATTTTTTTTTCTAAGAATCAAGAAACAACAACTTATTGTCTCAACATTCCTTTTTTTTTTTTTGTTTTAATTTAAAAATTCTAAATTCTTGCCATGCCATGGCAGCCTGATGCTAAAATAAAAACTGTCTTAAGGTATCTCTTGTACCTCCCCAGGCTATAAATATTTATCACCTAGCAACTCTATGGACAATCCATCCAGACTCTGCCTCCCCCCAGGACTCCCAAAACTGTAATTCCTGCTGCCCAGTGTCCCAGGGTATCCTGTGTCATTCAGGTCCTGAGTCTAATGGTCATTTCTACCAAACTACTGCGTACATAAGCATATAGATATGTTATATATATATGTATGCATGTAGAAACACATCAACATAAAATGGGATCATTTTTCATATGGAGTGACTTAAAAAAAGACAGGGGTCAAACTGAAACCAGCTGCCAACCTTAATTCAATCCCAAATTAATAATACAGTGCATGATGGGTCTCTAAAGATTTTTTAATGTGTTTATATCTTGACTTGATAAACACAGTCAAGAGAGACAAGATGGAAGAGTCAGGAAGCTTAGCAGAGTTACTTTTCTGTAAAAAAACAACTTGTGAAAACATCTGCATGGCCCACAACTTCCCAGATGTTCTCTTTAACAAAGCACTTAACTTGTTTATATTTTGCCTAACACTGGAATCATGGCAGATTATTTTTGTTGCAGGATCTTTGCAACATTTTGTAGGTGGTCTTGTAAAAGAGACCAGCTATTTAACCCCACCACCATCTCCTTCGCCTTTGCCCTGATTGTTTACACAGTGGAACTTGGTACCAGTTCCCTCTGATAGCGTGTGCGTGGGGGGCCTGGGGGCTTGGCTATCATTCCACTTTTGCACCAAAGTCACTCCATTGGCTCTGCTGTGAAACCTGGAATCTGACAATGGTGCAAATGTGAGGTGAGATGATTCAGGAATTCACTTCAGCTTGGGATGTCTGAAAAACAGCTTGAATTACTTTTGCTGCCTTTGACTTGTTCACACCATCATGAATGGAGCACCATTTCAAAACTGAATAGATTGTCCCTCTCAAGCCAGGGGGATGTTTTGTGCAAAAAAAGTGTGTGCACATTTGTGTTTCCTATTTGCATGTATTGGAGAACAATATATATGTTGGGTTTTTTATACTACATCCAGGTGAAGCTTTCAACTGGGAGTGCTTTCTTTACCACATTTGCAGGTGCATGAAGCACCCATGATCTTGTCAGGTCCAAAGCTTCTTACAGTCTGAATGGCTTTACCACCCTCTCAAAAAATCTCACCTCAATCCCATGTCATATGTCACAGTTGCAGCTTCACAGGTTTTTGTATGGGGCTGTGTCTCCTGCTTCTGTCCAGACTTTTACACTTAAGCAAGTTTGACCTAATTCATTATCAGATCAGTTTTTGGATGATAGGTTCTTGAAGGAAAACCGAAGGGCTGGAGGAAATCACAGAAT
>VYZU01088169.1:0-13021 GCA_013401355.1 Ceyx cyanopectus | reverse complement strand
TGTCACTGCCCGAGCCAAGGCAGCTGCTCTAGGTTAACAGGAGTTAAGATGCCAGCCAAGCAGCATCTGCTGACCATCCGACTTCAGACCTTTGGTGACTCAAAGCCTCAGCATCACTGGAGGAGACACGTGGTTCTGCTGCATCCCTGGGTGCTCTTGCATCCAAGGGTCAGTCTGGGACCTTTGGGCACGTACCAATTTCACCTCAAAACCCTTCCGCCACATCCATATTAACTCTAACAACTGTCTATCATTTCACAGTGAACACTTCAGGATGAAAATGTGCACGCACATTACTATGCCACAATTCTCTTTAAAAACAGAAAAAGGAGAGGAGACAGAAGGAGTTTGCTTTAACCCAGATTTATTTTTGTGCAAAGCTGCTCAGGAAAGCCTAAAGTGCAATGTAAAAGAGCAGATTCTATGGGCAAACAAACACCATCAAATACTTGAGAGAGCAATTGCTTACCTGGATTAAAATACACCAGTGTGAAAGAGATCCCTCCAACTCTGAGAAAAGAAGGTTATGGCTTCACCACAAGCAGAAATAAGGAGCACAAATGGGCCAGGTTTTGGTATGACTTTAACCAATTCCCACCTCTTAGGTCAGCTTTGTGTTATGGGAACACAGCCCCAACATTTGACATGTCCATCCCAGATGTGACCAGTGGAGAGGCTGAAGTCATGGGATGCAGGCGGGGAAGGGGAGTCCAGGGTACTGAGGCGGAACCAAAAGGGAGAAGATGAGGAACACATTTAATCATCACAGCACTTTGCTTGCTCCCTCGAAGATACTGCAGCCCAGAACTGGTGCTTGGACCTTGTGACAGCCCCTGGTCCCCAGGACTTTGCTGCCCAACCTGTGGCTCTTACAGGGAGCACTGGAGACGATGCACTGTGTCAGTTGGAGTTCCATGACCAGGATAAAGGGTGGGAGAGGTCCAAAAGGCCAGGCCCACATCTAGTCATCTTGTCACATTTCACTGCCTCTATAAGAAAAAAAAACAAAACAACAAAAAAAAACACACAAAGAGGTTAGAATTTAGGAAACTAGATGCAGAAAAACAAGCTCCTTCCCTGGGAAAAACACTCACCTGCTTTTGTCCAGCCTATTAAAACAAAAATAGAATTAGTTCTGTTCTCATTCAAACCAGGACAATACTCCACACAGCTCATCTCTGTCATGCTGGTGACCTCCAGCTCTCCCTTCCCACCTTAATTCCCAGAAATGAAGAAATGATGAAGAAAAGGTAAAGACAACACAGAAATAGCAACACTCAACTCAATTAAACAGAGTTGAAACAATTTTTCCATGTGCAAGGGCTCAACAGCATCAAGCGAAGTGATCAGGAAGCAAATTCAGGATGAGGAAGCATCAGCAGTGAAACCTGCAGCTAAAGGTTTGCCAGGCTTCCCTTTTAGGTCAGCAAATTAACAGTAGGGGTTCTGTGGCAGAAACGACCCCGGATTTGGGAAGCCACTGGGCTGCCACAGCCCGAGGAGAAATCCTCCATCCCTGTCCTAAGGATGCAAAGATCCCAGGACAGAGCTGGAGAGGGGAATGAGGGACAGAAATGGACTGATCCAGGGGTTGGGAAACCATTCAGAGATGCCAAGAGCTCCTGCAGCTTTGGGGACAGCTACAGGTCACAGTCCTTCCATGAGAGCCAATGGTACAGATGTGCCCAGGGCTCACCACAGTGAGAAGATAACAGGCAAAACCCCGTGATGTCATTCATCAGGCATCACTATTACGGGTTTTCAGAGGTGCTGGCTGGGGTTACATCATGTTTTCCCCTTGTCTGAGGAAGTGGTGACATAGTGTTGCTTTGTACTAATCAGAAATGCCAAGAACCACCCTGTGTTGAGCCAGCCATCCAGAAAGGCTGGGAATGGACCCTCAGTGCTACTGGCGACAGCACCTTTGCACGCTCCCATCGCATTGCCCACAGTGCTCCCGGCAGCCCATCCACCTGCTCAGCAGCCCCACTTGCCTTATTTCTGAACACTCCAGCTTTGCAGCTGCTGTTACAACAAAGGGGCTACTCCCACAGCAGCCAGGCCAGCTCTCCAGTTTGTGACCTCTCTCATTCTGAGCAGCATCCCCAGTGCATCCTCATGGCCCACAAAGTTTCTTCTCAGCTTTTGTGAATATAACGATGGAGAAAGAGCTCACCCCCAAGAACCAAGGGGAGATGGTTGATAGTCCCTGTGGCACCAGGAGCTCCTGACTCTCCCCGGCTCCCCAGTGCTGCTCAGTACCTCACACACCAAGAAAGTGCCAGCACTGAGCAGCTCAGGGCTGGAAGGGCACCACAGATGGTATCCCAGTTAATGCTGTTTCAGCTAATGACAATTGACAACCCCAGGGATTGCCACGCAGCACTTACCAATTGGGCCAGGGGTTTTTCTGCCTTGAGCCATGAGCCGAAATCCATATGGAGTCCTCTGAGCTCCAGCAGCATCACATCAGTCCTGAGCCAGAAAAGAAGCAGAAAAGCTTCAGGATCTGCAGCCCAGATGCTGACAAAGAAGCTTTTGAAGACACTAAGTTAATTATAGAGTAAATACTTACCCATGAGCACGCTGCCTGCAGTGCTGGAAAGTGGAATTCTGCCTTCGCCGGTCGGTGACAGGGACAAAGGGCAGCTGCCTGCAGTGACTGCCACTAGCCTGGCCCCACTGCCTGTGGGCAGCTGACACATCAGGGGGTCAGGCTCTGGGCTAGCACAGCCCCCCATACTAGAATATTTTTTTTTATTTTTTTTTTTATTATTTAAGAAAGCCAACCCAACCAGTAAGTATGAGGGAAGCAAACAGCACGGACGGGGCACAGCAGGTTGAAAGACAGGAATCACAGACACACGTGTGAGGAGGGAGACACATGTCTGAAACTACCCAGTTCCCCAACAGGGTGTTAAATTATCAGCGACACAGAAGTTTCAGCAAGTTTTTGTTCCATAGGGAGCAAAGTTTGCCAACATCGCTGTACCGAGAGCAGATGAAACTCCTCCCTCTGCCCTGCCCCAGAGAAATTCAGCACAATTTGTAACAAGCAAAAAACCACCCGAACAAACCAATGCCTTAAGCACTTATCAAAAATTCCAGGTAAAAAGGTCACATATCTCACATGCTGATGTGCAAACAGAATTACTGAACCCTGTGTTCCCTTGAGCAAAGTGCTGGAGGAAAGCCAGCTGAACACCAGTATGTACGGAAAAAGATGCCTTGTGGCCCAGTCAGAGCAAAATTTGAGGTTAGATTATCAGAGAAGTGTAAAACAGATTAATTTAATCAATTAATAAAAATCAAGAGGTAAATCCCAACTAGCCAGTAGTAAGTGTTGGTCTGTGAGACTGGCCAGCTGCTCAGCTAGGTACTGGGATCAGTCTGCGTATTAAAAGGACGCTGAATTCTAGGAAGAGATTTGCAGAAATCTCATCTGTCATAAGCAAAGCCTTGGGAGGTGCCAACCCCACAGGGATATCCCTGGGAGGATAAGGGCCAAGGGGGCTGGAGAAGGAATGTCTCCTGGCCAGGTGGGACTACAGGGAATGCCTCACTCCTGCTTTTTTTTTGGTATGAAACATGATGGGTAGAGCCAAGCAAGATGATGCTTCAGGGGAGGGCTTGTGAATAACCCTGTTTGGGGATGGAGGTAAAAAAGCAGAGCTAAGAGTGGCCAAGAGGCAGTAGTGAGGAAGCCCTTAGATGACAAGCCTACAGTCCTGCAAGCCAAGAAAAGCAAAGCCAGGTCTAGAAATCATTCTTATCACTTGAACCCAGGATGGTGGAAGTGTTTTGCCCACAACTTGCTGGCAGAAGGAACCTGTGGAACATCCCATGATGGATGCTGCTGGTGGCACTGAAAAAACAGTCAGAGATGCTGAATTTCCCCCCCTCTCCATCCTGCCTGGTTGTATCTTAACCATGTATTTTTCCAGTCTTAAAACTTGAGCTTGGGGTTTCAAAGTGCCCTAACCAGGCAGATCCCACAGGACAATAGAAAATCTCTTCCCCTGGCTTTGCTTTAGGACATGTGGGCAAAAGCAGCTGTTGGAGATGTCTGCCATGCCACCACGAACAGCAGGAATTAATACTCATGCATGTAGCAAGATGGTCTCCACATGGACAAGTAGCAGCTCCTCTCGCTTTCTCTCAAGCATAAAAGGGAGAGACACATGGAAAAAATTATGGGAAAATGGTGGGGAACCAGCTCACCCTGCCTAACACCAGGGTGCAGCAAACACGGCTAAGCTGCAGATTAAAGGACCCTACAGCTCAGAGTAGAAAAGTTACTTCTTTGTAACCAATATGCTTCTTAATTCTGGGTCCCTTTTGTCAGCAAATAAATATTTTGCAGCTGTATCTTACAAGCGATAGGGCAGGGATGTGAGTTACCTCTCCCACGCAGCCTTCCTTCTGCATGTACTTTCGGATGATGGACCAGATCTGGCACTTGCTCAGCAGCCTCCCACCCGTGGCAACCTCGAAGCTCTCATACGTCCCATACTTCTCCAGGACAGTGTGGATGATCCTGATTGCCTGTCACATATGGAAACCAAATGTCAGTGCAGACACCCTCCTCTGCTTAGAAACACACCTTAAGATCCCACGTGTGTTAAAACCCAGTGGAGATCAGCCCTGATCGATGCCCATAAAGTGAGATGTGGCTTTGCAGTATAATAAAAACCAGGCTGAGCCAGCTGGAAGTGGCCACCAGGACAGATGGAGAACCAGCATGACCCATGGTATATTCTTTCTGCTTTTCATCACCCTTGTAAGCACCTGCTGTGGGAACCAGGCAAAGCTGAAGCAGAGTAGAGATGGCACAGGATGCTCCTTTCTGGAGATTAAAGCCATGATTATTTTCTTCTTTCCTGCTTTCAGCTCTCCTTTCACAATGAGATGATCTCCAGACATCCCTTTTAGCCCCCAACACACTGGGATTCCTCCTCACTGGCCAAGGTCTTGGCACAGCCAGCCTGCTGCACACTGACAGCTTTCTAATAAAAGCAGCACATGCTGGTTTTTTAGCAATAACATTTACAGGGCACCTATAAAACACAAGTGTTTATGAGCATGTTTCCTTCCTCCAAAGTGAGCTTGCAACTGTAGATATTTTCAAGCAATTACTTTCTCCAGGCTATTCATATATACCTACATCAGATGATGAGAACTTTGCATACATTCTGGAGTTTTTCCAGAAGTTTTACTGCATCCGTAAACCTGGCTGAGCTGCTGCTGAGCTTCCCAGCTCAGGACCATGTGC
Organism: Ceyx cyanopectus; assembly: GCA_013401355.1. Classification (NCBI taxonomy): domain Eukaryota; kingdom Metazoa; phylum Chordata; class Aves; order Coraciiformes; family Alcedinidae; genus Ceyx; species Ceyx cyanopectus. The sequence goes on along the minus strand of VYZU01088169.1, from coordinate 7,749 downwards.
TGCTCCTGAATGGTGCATATTTTACCTCCTCTTTTCACAGAATCACAGCATGGTGAGGGCTGGAAGAGACCTCTGGAGATCATCTGGTCCAACCCCCCTGCTCCAGCAGGGTCATCCAGAGCAGAGGGCCCAGGATCACATTGTTCAGGTGGGTTTGGAATCTCTCCAGAGAAGGAGACTCCACAACTTCTCTGGGCAGCCTGGGCCAGGCTCCAACACCTGAAAAGGAAACTAGTTTTACATGTTCCTTCCCTTTGCTCTTTCTTGTCTGTGGGTGGAGCCCTGCAGTGACAAATATGGGTGCTCACCACCAGCATAAGTACTCAAACCATCCAACACCCCATAGAGGGGCCTCGTGGTCTTTGGTGAGCAGCTTTCCCTACCACAGCACAGCAGAAGGTCCTGATTTCCCTTCCCTGGACAGTTTTCTCTACACAGATGGTTTTCATTCTCAAATCACTTATTGTGCCTTTCCAGGAGAAACTGAGCAGCGATTTTTTTGTTGTTTGTTGTTGTGGTGGTTTGGGGTTTTTTTGCTTTGATCAGGCTCATTTCTACAATGCCACACTGTACCTCCTGCTGACAGCAGCAGAAAAATGACCATTTCTTCCTCCCACCTCTGCTCAGCCACTTGCTTTTTCCTCTTCAGGGACCTAAAGCACTAAGCCAAGAGCAGCTCAGCACAGCTGGTGCCCAGGAGTAAGCCGTCCAAAGAACACGCTCCTTGCCAACCTCCAGAGCATGTCCAGCCAGCAAAATTCCTCAGTTAACAAGCTCAGTACTCCGAGAGACTGCTGAGCATCCCTGGGCAGCCCAAGTCATCATCCCACATTCTGCTCTGAGATACCAAATCTTCCAGCCCCAGCTCTGTGCTGGTGCCTCTCAGGTTCCTGTCACAAACCAGGGATGTGATCTCTGGCGTGATGAACCTCTGCAGGGCTAGAAGAATCCTTCTGCTTTATTTACATTTTGTATTAAAAAAATTAAATACCTGCCCTAAACATGTTCAGAGCAGCTGGGGAGCAGCATGCTGGAAGTGGGGAGATGGCTTTGGTTTGGATGCTCTTGTCCAAAGATGCTGGCTTATCAAAATATCTTGTTTATTTGAGCTGCACAATTAATGCGGGATTTAAAAATAAAAGCAGTTTATAGCTAATAGTTAATTGGCAAGGAAAAAAAAAACCAAAACAAAAAGGCTTCCCAGAACAGAAAAGACTGGAAGGAGGTTACTGCAGGGCACGAGCAGAGGAACCGTGCCACAAACACAGCCCCATCGCACTGGCAGAAACACCAGTCAGAACACTAAACACTGCCTATCTCTGGCCAAGGGTTTTGGAATCTGGTATGAGAACGTATGAACTGGTTGTGAACACTTCATCTCATTCATCCAACGCAACATGCGGAGAAGAAAGCTCTCAGTCATTCATCTTTTAATATACAGTAAGTCAACAGCACCTAAAGAGAAAGTGGGAGTGGGGAGAATGGAACGTGCTTTAGCACAGGAAGAAAACACTGAGAAGCAGCAAGGTCGGTAGAGACTCAGACAGTCTGTCCCGTCCCCCTCCGTGACAGCACTGCTGGCACCAGTTTATCTGGGGCAGAGGTATGGGAGGCACTGGAAATGAGTAACTGCTTAGAAAGCTGTTTGCAGAACAAGCCTGAATCACCCACGTAAGAATCCCAGCAGAGATAGAGGAAGTAATGCAGGAGTAACTCAACATCCAAAAAAACACTAAATAACCTGGTTAAAAAGTTGTTGTTTGAAACACCCAGATGGAAGCTCCTGGCACACTGGAATTTGATGGAAGGGGTTTTGTATCTGTTTCCTCAGACACAACTAAAATGGGCCATTTGGCAGAAAGATGCTCTTGACAGAGGTGGGATGCCAGGTCCAAGAAGCAAACTGTTTCTAGGGACATCGCTAGGCTTTAGTCTCTCCAGAAAACAAGCCAGACGTAACCCACAGACTAAGGGCTGCTTCCCATGTGGCCATGCACACACTCCAGCTCCTCCTCCATTATTTACACAGCAACAAGTGCAAAAATTAACAGCAAGGGGTCCCTGATGGAGCATCAGCTCCTAACCATCACTATACACCCATAATCAAGAACCAGTTTGATGCTGGTAGTATCACTCAGCACCAGTATGACCATCCCATCACCCACACAAACCACAGAACACATGATTCCTGCAAGTAGGCTCAGTAACTAAAGAATTTAAGACATAACAGGGTGACAATGCTCAAGGTGGGGTATGAAAGATGTAAAGCAGAGCAAGAAAGGGCAGCAGCCTGGCAGCAGGAGTGGGGAATGAAAGTTGGGAGTAAACTTTCTTATGGACTAGCTGGTCAGACCATGGAGTGGTCCCACCACAGAATTGCATAGGTGGGAAGAGACCTTTAAGATCAGAGAGTCCAACTGTTAATGCAGCACTGCCAGAGCACCACTAACCCAAGTCCCTCAGCACCACATCTCCATGGCTTTGAAACCCCTCCAGGGATCAAAGGGACTCACTCCACCACTGCCCTGGCAGCCTGGGCTAGGCTTTGACAACCCTTGCAGGGAAGAAATTGTTCCTCAGGTCCAACTTAAACCTCCCCTGGGGCAACTTGATGCTATTTTCTCTTGCCTGTTACTTGTTCTTTGGTAGAAGAGCCTGATCCCACCTGGCTCCAATCTCCTGTCAGGGAGTTGTCCAGAGCCAGAAGGTCTCCCCTGAGCCTGCTTTTCTCCAGGCTCAACAACCCCAGGTCCCTCAGCTGCTCCTCACCAGGTTTGTGCTTTAGACCCTTCCCCAGCTTCATTGTCATTCTCTGGACACAATCCAGCCCCTCAATGTCCTTCTGGGAGTGAGGGGCCCAAAACTGAACCCAGGACTTGAGGCGCAGCCTTCCCAGAGCCCAGTCCAGGGGGCCAATCCCTGCCCTAGTCCTGCTGGCCACACCAGTGCTGACACAAGCCAGGATGCCAGCAGGGCACATGCTGACTCATCTCCCACTGCCTATCTACCAACACCCCCCCCCCCCCCCCCCCCTCCTTTTTCTCCCCCTCCCCCGAAGGACCCGGCACCCCTTCTTCTGCCCCCCCCCCCCCCCCCCCCCAATGTCCTTTTCCGCCGTGCTCCAGGAAGCACGGAGACACCTGGTTGCACACCAGTGACACCCACCCCTTTGCACCCTCCTGGAGCGGGAGAAGGGCGGGGATCGGGCTCTCTCGGCTCCTCCTCACAGGCTGAGTGTCCTTCCTGGGAGGGCCCCGGGTGCACCGGCAGCATCCCGCAGCGATGTCCGTCCGTCCGTCCGATCGCCACCCCGACCCGCAGTCCACACCCATGCGCGGGCAGCGCGTGACCCCGCTGGCCCCGCCTCACCTGAGCGACGAAACGGTCGGAGGCGGCTCCGTATTTATCCAGCACGGCGGCAGGCAGCGGCTCGGCGTACTCGAACTGCGGGTCGTAGGCGAAGCTTGCTCGGAAGAACCGCTCCCGTTCCGTCTCCACGTTGCGGGGTCGCAGCGCCACGAGCAGGCAGGGGCTCCGCCGCCCGCCGCCCTCCTCCCCACCCCGGCCCCGGGCGATGTGGGGCAGGGAGGCGGCTGAACGCAGCCCCCCCGCGGCCCCGCGTACCCCGCTCGCGCTTTCGCTCCGCCGCATCCCGGCACCGGTTTCTGACAGACGCCGGGTTCCCCGCGGGCAGCGGGGCGGCGGTGCCGGTGGCGATGGGGCCGGGCAGGAGCAGAGCGGCTGGCCATGGCGGTGGGGCGGCGGCGGGGCGGCGCTGGCACTCAGCCCANCCCACGCCCCCCCCGCCACCCCACCGCCCGGGGCCGGTCCTGTCCGCGGAGTGGAGCCAGGGCTGGGCCCCGACCTCCGTAACTGCGGGCGGGCAGACCTCTGCGGTATCAACACTTGTGTCACCAGCCCCAGTCTTACTGCCAAGGTGGATGCATTGCCAAGCTCGCTGCATCACCAATCCCAGTTGTCTCACCAACTCTGGCAGTGTCACCAGCCTCAGTTGCATCATCAGCCCCATGTGCATCCCCAGCCACGACTCTGTTGCTGTCCTGATGGCATGACCACTCCAAGCTTTGTCACCATCCCCATTTGCACTCCCAAGCCTGGCTGCATCACCAGCCCTGGCTGTATGGCCAACCCCGTTTGTGTCACCAGTCCCAGGTGCATCACCATCCCAGTGGCATTGCCAGGGCCATTTGTATCACCAGTCTCANTGACATCAGTCCCAGTTGCATCACCAGCCCCAGCTCTGTCACCAACCCTGGTTGTATTTCTGCCCCATTGTGTCACTAACCCCAGTTGCATCGCCATCACCAGCTATGTCATTGACCCTGGTAGTGTCACTAGTCCCAGCTGCACTTCGAAGCCCAGTTGCATTGCCATGCCAGTTGCTTTTCCAGCCCCAGTTGCATCACCAGTGTGGTTGCATTGCCAAGCTAGCTGCATCTGCAGTCCCAGCTGCATCACCAGCCCGCTTTGTGTCACCATCCCAGGTTGTGCCACCAGCCCCATTCACATTGTCATCCCAGTTGCATTGCCAGTCCTGATCACATTGACAGCCCCAGTTACATCCCCATCCCTAGCTGCACCTCTAGGCCTGGTCACATCACCAGCCCTGGTCATGTCACCAGCTTCAGTTGCATTGTCACCTCAGCCACATTGCCAGCCCCTGTCATGTCTCCAAGCCCAGTTGCATCACTGAGCACATGCCTTCTTGCCAGTGCCCATCTCACAGGGTGCTGCTGGGCAGTGAGTGCCCTGGTTCCCAGTTCAGTCTAGCTTTGCCATCCCGCTGTGCAAGGACCAGATTGCTCAGTGCTCAGAAGCAAAGGGTGTTTATTTCCTAAACTTGCTGATTCCAAGTCAGCATCTCGGGGAGCCTTGCTCACTGCCTGCATGCTGCCTGTGGGCAGAGGTGCTCTTGCCAACCCTACCTGTCATGCCACCCCCATGAGCGCCCCGCTGAGCCGGAGCCCGCACTCATGAGGCGAGTGGCTCTGTCCCAAGTAAGCAGAGACTGTGGCACTGCAGGCTGCACAGCCTATAAAGTGCCTACATGTGGCTTGCTAGAGATGAGAGCTTGTGCCCACACTGTAAGTGGCGAGCGTGGTGTTAATGAGCTGGCAGTGCGGTTAATTATCCACCCACTAGTGGGAAGAGACAAGCCTCGGAAGTGTAGTTAATTGCCGTTCTCGAAAGAGAAACCAAGCAGTGTGGAAGTGGGTGCCAGCCCATCTACCTGAGCTGTTGGTCTTGCTCCTTTTCCTTCCAAACTCAGCTCCAAGTCCTTTGCTCCCTTGCATGGCAGCTTCCTGTGGCTACCAGCACAGAGGGAAGCTGGCCCTCATGCCTCTCAGTTCTTTTTGGGCTCCTTAAGGAATTTGCGTCTGGGTTGGATCTTCTCCCGCTTCCATGCCTCTGGGCTGGATTTCCCTCGCTGCAGCTCCCCCTGCTCCTTTGGGCTCCCCAGCAGGATTTCATTGATGGAACTAAGCGTCACGTTGCTGAAGACCATGTTAAGGTGGTGGACTCCTCGCAGCTCCTCGACATGCACTTTCTGCTTTTGCTGGCCACTCCACCGCTTGCAGAGCTCCAAACTGCGTGCGTTGACGGTGTCGTCCCCATCGCCATAAATCACGTCCACAGGGTCCTCGTAAGGGAAATGCTCGTCATATATGTAAGTCTCCACAGTGGGGTAGCCTGTGCCGTAGAGGCAGTATGTGTCCACCCCAGGAGGGGGTAAGTCCTTCAGCAAGTCCTTTGTGTCATCCCACATGTACCAGCCATCCTCCAAGTTGACATCAGTGAAGAAGCGTTGGTAGTCCCGGTAGGTGTAATTGTAGGAGGGCGTGGAGATGAAAACGTGGGTGTCGGGCCAAGCCAAGCTCGTTGGGAGCATCCAGGGGCTGGTGGTGGTCATACGCTGCTCTTCACGCAGCTTGATGTTGGACATGAGAGGAATGCCCTGATTGTCACCTGGAGGACATACAAGGGCTTGTCAGAAATGGTACCCCTTGGATGGCTGTGCTGGGGTCAGCCTGGCCAGCAGTGACTCACAGCTGTCTCCTGGCAGTTCCACCTCAGATCTTCCCTGGCTTACCTTCCCTGGGCCCTGCCTATGACTTTACGTCCTCTCCTCCTTGCTCCAGTGTGGATATCCAGAGCAACCTTCCAAACTCTACTCTCCAACATCAAGTCTCTAGCTCCTAGGAGAGGCTGAGTGTAGACCCAGACATGTGATGGCCTCCAAAGACACCTTGGCTATCTGTCCCCCACGTTGGCTATCTGTCCCCCACCTTTTCCACTACCATGTCCAGGATGTATGATGGCCCTGACCATTACAGCCCTGGACTTTGCCTGCAACCCTGGCACCTCCACATCTGCCTGAAAGGACAGGAGTGAACTGAGACTGATGAGCATGTGAGTGGCCAACCTGCATGTCTCCTGCAAATCTTGGCATTTCTTGATGTGTCTGGATCATGCAATGACCTCAGATTACCTTAAAAATGTCTCTGACCCTTGTGACAATAGAGAAAAAAAATGAGGAGGTGACTTAAGGGTGACGCCAGGGTACAGATGTCAAAATCTTCAAGCATATGATTTTTAATTCCATGTGTTTTTGGAGGCTCAGCTTGTGACTTGTAAATATTCTGGGTTGTCAGCATTAGGCAAGTAATTGTGGCTTTCTGGGCTGCCAAGAGGCTAAAGAGGAACTGGGCAAAGGAAGACTAAAGCCTGAAGACAACAAAGCTTATGGGGGATGGGCTTTGAGAGGTGTGGAGAACCAAGCAAGGGGTGCAGGATAACATGAGTTTCCCTTGGGTGTCCTCTATGTCCTCTGCTGCAGGAGACATGTATGGTTTGCAGCAAAGGTCCAGCAACCTCACTGTCCTATGAGTACAGAGGAGGTGCAGAAGCTTGGGGAGGTGGTTGGAAGGAGTGAGCATGCCCTGGACTGCTTTTCTGGCCCCATGAGTTGAGGGAGGGTGTTTTGGCTCTCCAGGAGCACCTTTAGCCCAGGACCTGACCCTATGCATGGTACAGGCTGTCTGACAAGAACTGCTGTGAGGAAGGGAGATGACCAAGCTGCAGGTGGACCTTTATGACAGCAATTTCCAGACACACAAACCAACCAACCCCAACCATGAAAGCCAGAGCAATCTCCAGAGCATGCTCTGGGCCACTCTCCTGCTGCCAGAGCTTTAGCAGGAACATCCATGGCACTTTCTGCACCACAGGATGCAGCAGTATCAGCACCAGAGCATGAGTGATGCCTCCTCAGACCCTTTGGTCATCTGTCCCCCAACTCTTCCACCACCATGTCCTTTCCCTGCCCACCACCCGCCTTCTGTTTCTGCAGAAGGCAAAGAAAGTGAAGAGGGGAATGCATGGAAGGAGTCACCCACCGGATGCCAGGACACGTAGAGGCTTGACAGACCCTCCCCAGGGGGCACCCAGGGAGATGAACCCCCCAATGTACTGATCTTTCCAGGCTTGTGTCTGCTGTAGGAGGAAGTAGAGGACGTTCAGGTTGCCCATGCTGTGTGCGATGAGGAAGACACGCCGCTGGTACTCATCGTGCATCTCCTCAATCAGTGCCTTCAGGTTCTGGAAGTATTCAGGCTGCTCCTCTGTGGGCAAGAGGGACATCAGCTCTTGGCCACTTCACTCATGGCCACAGGGCTCTAGGCCTGACCCTGGGGGCCCCAACCAGTGAGAAGTGTGGGTGTGGAGGCC
>VYZU01088162.1:0-11848 GCA_013401355.1 Ceyx cyanopectus | reverse complement strand
CCGTCCCGCCCCCCTCCCCGCTCCCTCCGCCGCTCCGCTCCGCGACGGGCCGGGCCGGGCCGGGCCGGGCCGCGGGGCCATAAAGCGGCAGCGGCGGCAGGGGCGGGCTGGGCTGTCCTTGCTCTGCCGCGCCGCGCTATGGCCGCGGTCCTGCGCAGGGTGGCGTTGGGGCTGGGGGTGGCCGGGGTGGTCTGCGCCCTGCTGGGGGTCAGCCTGCTGGTGGTGGGGCCCCTCATCATCAAGGAGCAGATCAGCAAGGTCAGCGGGGCCGGGGGACGGGTGGGTGCGGGGGAGGCTGGAGCAGGTGCGTTGCCGGGGTCGCGGTGCGAGCGGCCGTGGGATGGTGGTGGCGCAGCTGCGGGGTGCTGAGGTGTTGGAGCCGGGGCGCGTTTTCCTCGCACGGTGCTATCCAGGGGTGCGCGGGGCAGCCGGGCACGCCGGGGACTCTGCTGCGGTGTCGGTGCCGCAGCTCGGAGCGGCCGCACAGCGAGTGTGCGGGGAAAGCCGCGCCGGGGATGTGCCGCCTGCGGTTACAGAGGGTGTGCCTGAGATGAACGGGCTCTTGTCCCGCGTTCGCGAGGGCTTTCTGCGGAGCTCAAGTGCGGGTGTTGCTGGGCTGGGCACTGCTCTGAGCATCAGCCCATCTCCTCTCCCTCCTGCCTTTACCTGCAGCGCTGGTTGTTCCTTTCATGTAGACGTGCAGCCTTCCAGGCTCAGCTGTACTTTGGTGAGATGCTTTCTAAGCTGGAAATGGGACAGGTGAAGCGCAGGTGTTCTCTGAAGGAGACTTCTCCCTGAAGCAACCCTCCAGCTCATTCTCTCCTAGACCAAAACCCTACAGAGCTGCCTTTTTGAAGACCTGTCATCCCCAAGAGAGGTCCTGAGGGTGAAGGGGTGTCCCCCCGCGGTTAAGATGTGGGGCTGTGGATGGAGTTGGGCTGTTCAGCGAATGCTGCACAGTCCAGTGCTCCTGTCCTTGCTTTTGGGACACCAGTTATGCTGTAACAAACCCAACTGGCTCGTTTCCACATTTAGCCAAACCATTTTCTCCCTGCCCTTTGTCTGGGCATCTCTCTGAGCTTGCATCTCACCCAGGTCAGCACCTGGAAATGTGCTTCTGATGAAAGAGTTGAATGGCTGTGGTTACATGTGCTGCAAAACCCCTGCCAATACCAAACTTTTACGTAGATGTATCCTCTGGAAGCATTATGATCCAGGCAAAGCAGAACAGTCCTGTGGCTTCAGCAGCCAAAGTCAGTCTTTGTCCATCTACTTCATGGGCATCAGGAGCTGGTGTCTGCAAAGAAAAGGCTTGAATGACCCCTGCAGAACAGGAGTGACATTTTCAGTGTAAAAACCTTTCAGCCCTCTTTTTAGCTAATCCTGTTTCTTTCTACCTGATTAGCTAAATCCTGGTAATTTACAGTGAACAAAAGATGAGGAAAAGACCAACCCCTGTTTCTCCTACTTTCTACTCAGCCCATTATTCTCCTTATCTTATGGCATGACCCAAAATAGTCCTCATCTCTTCTGAGAATTAACACGAAACAGAAAAAAATGACCGAGTGACAATGTGTAGGGTGGTGAGAAATATCCAGGGCCTTACTGAAATTCCTGGGTTGGTAATAGGAGGAGTGGGTTTGCCAGTTCTGACTGCCCGAGAGCTGCATGGAAGGTCAAGATGGTGTACCCTTGGAGAAAAGCACTTAGTTGGAAAAAAGATAGTAGTTTTGGGGATATCCTTAAGTCTGTAGAGGAACACACAGTGAAACAGGGAACTTGGAGCCCATCTGCTGCCCCATTTGCAGAAGCTGATTCAGTTGTCCTGGCAGCCAGGCTGCCTGTGGTGTTGGTCCTGCAAAAACTAAGGATGTTGCTTTTGTCAAGTGCCACGGACTTGCCCAAGATAAGATCTTCAACCTACTGAGACTTCATCAACTCATCTCTCTGTCACTTAGTGTTTCTTCTCCACTTGGGAACGTTTGTGCTGCCCTGCCCAAGAATCCTGGCAGCACGGTCTCGGCTGCTTTAGCTGGGTGGTGAGGATGGTGCTGAAGGGATGTGGAGGATGAGGAGGATGAGGTCTGACACTCAGATTGCCGTTGCACACAGCACCACAACTTCTCTCAGTCTGAAGAGGGAACTTCAGCTCTTGTTTATACTGAGCAGGGTGGCTGAAGCCTCTCTCCTGGACAAGCAGGATCTGGGAACTGTTGATGGAGTTGCTTCTCTAGTCCTCTCTGGATGAGATGAGCAGTAGCCAGTTCCTTTTAGTTCCTGAGGAACAGTCAGCCTGGTCAAGAGGGGTCAAACCTCAGGGTGACATTTTGTAACCCATCTAAGTGAAAAACATTCTATTTTATTCCCAAGATAGGACCATGGTAATTTTGACCTACACATAGCTTAATTCTTGCTTAGCAGTATCTGTGGAGTACCTTGAGCTGCTGTGCCCAGAGGGGAGAGGGCTGGGAAAAGGTATCGGAGAGCTGGGGTGAGCCACTTCTGAGTGAGTACAGATTATGTAAATAAATCCATATGCAACCAGGGATCTGGAGAGCACAAGACAGAACGTGTAAGTAAATGTGGCTGTTCCCACTCTGTGGAACACTCGGGAGTAAAGATTATAAACCAGGCTAACTGAAAACTTGTCCTGTCACTCATTCTTTGCTGTGACATCCTTGAGGCTGGGCAGGATGGAGGCTCTCGGCCAGCAGCGTGTGGGTGTTGATGTGGAGATGGGAAGGGTTTGCTGCGTGGGTGATGCTGCTCTGTGGACATGTCTGCTCAGGAGTAGGGCTTGGAGGATCTGGGCTCAAGAGAGGGGCTTGCAAAGCCCTGCTGCTTGTAGGTGGCCAGGAAATGGCTAAAGAAAAGGTGGGATGCTGTGGGGAAGCCTCCATAGCTTTCCTTCTCAACCCCCTGTGGCATCACACACGTGCGGTGTCAGATTCAGCTGCTGCAGGGCAGGAGGAGCTGTTGTGGGACAATGCCCACGTGTCTTTGCCCGTTAGTGGATCAGATGTGCTTCTGTAAGCTGGGTGGGTTACTTAACCATGGCAAGGGCTTGTGTGTGCAGAGAAACAGTTTTTATGGTGGAACACACCCAAAGTAAATGCTCAGGAAGGAGTAGGCTATTGTTCTTTAGACAGCCCCTGGTGACTGGGGAAGGAGTGGAGACAGATGTGCCCAGAGGCCAGCTCCTGGGCTGGGGAGGGCTTCAATCATGTTTTGGCTCCTACAGGTGTTTCCCAGCAAGCAGGTCAGTGATATGGAAACCACAACTGTGCGTTGCCTTTGACCTGCCTTATGATCAACTGTGAGTCACGGCAGGATGGCAGCTGAAGGGAAGCAAAGGTGTCCTGCAGGCTGCTGTTGGAAGACAGCTGGGTCACCATCCCATTTCTCTGCCTGCTTTTTGGGAAGCAGTGTGTCCTCCCTGCTGGTACCCGAACAGTTGGGTGAAAGGGTCTGCCGCCTCTCCCAGCCCTTGCCTGCTTCTGGCTGTGTGAAGCTGCCAAACCTGAAAGAGAAGCGGAGACCTTTGGGACAGGGTTGTTTCTGCCAGGCAAGTCAAACATGCAGAGCTGTGAATAATTCAGTGCCAGCTTGTCTAGCACAGAGCGAGCCTGCAGCACATCAAAACAGTGCCGAAACCCTGTGGGTACGATCTGGAAAGCTAAGCCTGAATAAATAAGCCTACAGACATCCTGTGGCATGAACTTGATGCTTCTGCATACAGAAGAGTTCCCAGTTTAGATCTGGCTCGATTCCTGTTTGCATAACACGCCTGGAATCTCTGGAGAGCCCCTGCTGGAACTGCCACCTTCAGCTGGGCCTGACATAGAGGCGAGGGTGGATCCGCTCAGCTGCGGAGCTGAGCTCTAGAGTTGTCTCCTTATTCATTTGTTTTCATTGCAGAACGTCAGGATCGACCCCAACAGCATGTCCTTCAGCATGTGGAAAGACATTCCCGTTCCTTTCTATATGTCAGTGTACTTCTTTGAAGTGCTGAATCCCAAGGAGGTCCTCAAGGGAGCAAAGCCGGCGCTGAACCAGCGAGGACCCTACGTTTACAGGTCAGGTACCACTTGTGGTCCACCTAGGAGTGAGCCTGGCCACTGTTGATGCCTGCCAGGCTTTTGGTTGACTTTTCTGGCAGGTGGGCATGTCATCAGAATAATTCACGTGAGTCCAGTGGCACAGGAATTTAAAGAGGCCCAGATATGCCCTAGTGACTCTGATTTTTGCCAGAGCCACAGATAGGACCTCTGGCTTCTGAGGTGGTAAGGCTGTCTGTGCTTCACTGGGCTGTGGAGCTCAGTCCTGTGCTGGGACCTGTTGGACAGCCAGACCTGGGCTGACAACCAAACATAGGCATGAGAGGTGTTGGTGTGGTGGGCAACCTTCCTCTTCAGAATGGAGTTGTTTCATCTTCACTGTGCATTTAAGAGTCCAGCTCCAGAGCTGGAGTCACCTCAATATCAGACTTCATGGATTGGCCTAAGACCTCTTATTTAATGTGAGACCCAGAATCTGCCCAACCTGAATGCTCTGGTCATGAGAACTGGTATGGAGCACTACAACTGGGTGAGGCCCACCTGCAGCAGGACTGGCCATGGCTGAGGATGGTGGTTGAAGCCTCAGATGCTTCTTTGGACCCAAGACATGAAGTGTTGGTTGATATTGAGTTGAGCATGAGAATTTACCCATAAACAGTGATAACACATTAGTGCTGACATATGTAGGCAAAGTCAGGTCAGCAGCCTAAGCAAACTCATGTGGGAAGATTACTTGTTTAATCCAAAGCTATTTGAGTAGCGTTGGTGGGAAACCTGGCAGTATGTATGTGCCCTTATTTCCTCTGGGCTTGCCAGGTCACACTGTAAGACTGTGTGGATTCTGTATGTTGTGATTGCATCAGTCACTTGGCCTGGGGAGAAGGCTTCACTTGCTGTAAATATGAATAAACAAAGGGGTAAAGCTTATTAGTGTCCTTGTGCTCCCGCTGAGCGAGATTAGTGCCCTTCCCTAGTGTGGGCCATACAGCAGAGGCTCCACAACAAAGGACTCTGTTTTTGCTGGGGCACTGAGCTGCAGCTGCCTCCCTCAGGAGCTGTAACAGGTTTCTTATGTTGGGCACAGCCTTGTGCTCTTGTGGGGCAGCACAGCCCCTTCTCAGCTGGGCAGAAACTCTTGATGTCTGCCAGTTGGTGCAGAGTCCACCTTTCAGGGATGCTTCATTCCCAGGCTGCCGCCTCCTCCTGCTAGATACTAACCCTGGTGGGGATGTGAGGTTGACACTACCGGTTTCCTGGCATGCTGCCTCCTCTGCTGGCCCATGGCATCTTGCTGGGCTTTGCTTTTGCCTTCCTCTGCTCTTCAGAAGCAAGCCCAGGCCTGTGCAGCCCATCCTTGCTCCACAGGCGTTGCTGGGGCACTACGTGGAGGAAGGTTCCCATGATTTCTCCCATCTCTTTGCAGAGAGTATAGGTATAAAACAAATATCACATTCCATGACAACGACACAGTGTCCTTCCTGGAGTACCGGAATCTCTTCTTCCAGCCGGACTTGTCCAAAGGCAGTGAAGATGAGTACATCGTTTTGCCAAACATTTTGTTGATGGTAAGAACTTGCTTCATGGGTGGGTACCAGCTTCTGAGCTTGGGGGAGAGGGTGATGATGCCAAATGCTGACTCAAAGCTTACTCGTAGAGCTCAAGGCTAATCAAGCCACAAGGTGGGTTAAGCTTAGAAAATGAGCATTCTGCTTTCTGGGTGTTGGTTGTTGTGCTGGGCTGTTACCCTTCCAAAATCACTGTGCAGAGGGGCTGGCAAAGTGGCTGGGCTTGAGCCTGCAATCTTGTCTCGGCATGAATGAAGCCTGTGAACTCTCATCTGCTTTCTTCCCAAGCTGGTGATAAATGATGAACTTCAGTTAGTCCAGAAGATTTCTCCAGGGCTGTAGAGTGGTGCAGCAGAGGGACTTTGCTGAGCACTGGAGATGCATTGCAGCTTCTTTACTAAAGATTGGGCTCTCGTTACTTGTTTTCTTTTCCAGGGAGCAGCTGCAATGATGGAGAAACTGCCGAACTTTATGAAGTTTTTATTGAGTGGAGCCCTGGCTGGTCTGAAAGAGGAGGCATTCATGAACCGGACAGTGGGGGAGATCATGTGGGGCTATGATGACCCTCTTGTAGACACAGTAAATACATTTGTTCCTGGCCTGATCCCTTTCAAGGGGAAATTTGGCTTATTTGCAGAGGTGGGTAAACTGTTGCTTGGGAACACTACAATCACAGCAATATTGATCTTGGGTTTGAGTGCCTGGGTTATCTCTCTGCAGCTTAACAACTCCAACTCGGGACTGTTCACAGTGAACACGGGCATGAAGGACATCAGTAGAGTCCACATGGTGGATTCATGGAATGGACTAAAGAAAGTAAGTGCTGGGCAGCAAACCTCTAATACAGGGACCATGAGTAATCTAAAGTAAGATAAACTGAAAACTCTCAGGGCTGTTGTATCTCTGGTAATAGATTTGAAGACAAGTTTCAACAGGACATCAGATTCTGTTCTAGCAAGTTGCCAGAAGGCAACCATGTGATAAGAGGCTTGTCATGAAGCATTAAGTGCAGCTCATCATTGGTATTACTTGGGCTCCCATGGAAATGCTGTTGGAGCTGGTTGCTTCTAGTGGCTGAAGTCCCAGGCTCCTGTGGCCTCCATTTGTGTTACTTGTTAACAGGGTGCTTATTCTTCCCTCATGGAGTTCCAATCCTAACTTAAATCAAGTAAATCTACAAATCAGCCACTGCAGGAATACTTGGGATAGATGGANACCACAGGGGAGATGTGGCCACCGTTCATGTCTCCAACGTCGCTGGAGTTCTACAGCCCTGATGCCTGTAGGTGAGGGCCCAGCCTCCAGCTTGTGCAGGTGGCAGGAGATGCAGCTCTTGTCCTGCATGCAGAGCACCCATGCAGTGACAGAGAGGACTTGAGACGTGTTTCCGTAGCTAAAGTTGAGCTGCAGTGTCTGAGCTTTGCAAACAGTGTAGTTGCCTAATTACCAGTGTGTTGTGGCATTCATGAATACCTTCCAGATCACTGGACCAGTGTAACTTGCCCACGTTGAATCAGTAGGAAGCAACCACTCTAGATAAGATGTGGGAGGTGAAGAGGGAGAAGTAAGAGTTGGCATAGGAAATGCAGCTGTAGCTGTTTGCGGAACTATTTCAGCTGACTAAATTCTTGCAGAAGTGATGTCAGGGGAGCTTGTCCCACCATTGCCAGGCTGCTGCTTTTTTTGTTTTGCTGCCTACTTGATTCACCATTGTGCATGTCTGTCCTGGGTGAGACACCCTGACCATAGCTGATTGCACAGGGGTTAAAGTGCCCTGCAGAGTCTGCCTGTGTTGAGCTCCCTGGGGCTGGAAGGAGGGGAGGCCAAGAAGCAGGTGGTGTCACAAGCCCCTGTTCCCAGCTTGGGGAAGATAATGTTAATTCAGGCTCTGTAGACAGTGCTTCAAAACAAGCCAGTGCTCCTGTTACACTGGGAACAATGACCCCTTCAGCCCAACGAGCAGAGTCAGCTGACCCAGGTATTAGTGCAGGAATTCCTCTACAAAAGGGACATCAGCAAATACCACAGTGACCCGGAGCCAAGGACTTGGAGGGAAGTTTATCAATAATCAAAGTTTACTATGTGTACCAGTTTCTTTAAAACTACAGAAATCTAAGGGATGGAGTGTGGTTGGAGGCCAAGCAGAAACTGAAGTGGAGGAAACCAAGCCTCTTTTCTTCTTAGTGTAGGGGGTTCCCACAGGACAGTGCTGTGGGGGAAGTGGCTTTGCCCCTTCATCAGGCACTGCTGTCTCTTCTCAAATCTGTCTCAGCCATTCCATAGCCCAGCTGCTAGGAAGGAGTCACAAACACCAGTGACAGACTAAGAGCCTTGCTGCAGGGCATGCTGCTGTGGGCAGGGATGTGGTATGGGATGGCTCATCTCCTGTGCTGTTTGCACAGTAAGAGCAGCTGATGCAGAGATGCAACTATCTGAATGTCCCTGCAAGGCTCTGTCTTGCTCATATGCTGCAGTAGCTGCTGCCTCCCTGCTGGAAGGTGAGCACAGCCAAGAAGCAGGCACAGAGCTGCTGAACGTGGCCTGAACTCCCCCATCCTTGAACCAGAAGGCAGCTGTAAGAATAAGCATCTCCTTGATGTGCCTGGGATGTATGCATTCTTCCAAGCCTTGGTTCAGTGTGAAGGGAGCAAACTTTCCTCCTGGAAACTTGCATCTCTCCTGGCCAGTTGGCAGCAGTAATGCAGTGTAACATCACTAGCCTGTTGATCAAGAAAGAAGTCTTGGTACATAACGTAGTAAAATTTTCCACTCCCCTGACAGCCTATATGCTGGAGTTGTGCTGCAAAAGAGATTTTACCACTATCCCCTATGACACAGAGCACCTCGGAGCCAGGCCTTGCACAAAGAGGGTATTATCTCTTGGAGAGCAGCCCTGGGGATTACTACATACCTTTTAAACAAAGCTCATCTGGATACTGAAAACAGACTTAAAAGCCTGTGGTTTCTCTCTGTAACTAGTCCAGACCAACCCTTTATCTGTGCTTAAAACATGGAAAGCAAATGGCTTAAATGCTTGTTTCCCATTCAGAGCATTTCTGTGAGTGTTTATCTTGATCTCAAAGTCTAAGTTACGTTGCAGCTGCATCTTATCCAGTGAAGATAAGGACACAGCTCTGTGCTAGGAACCTGTTGCCTAATTCCTGATCCTTCTCCACTCAAACCCTTCCAGATCCATGACACTGGTGTATGAGCAGTCTGGAAGCTTCAAGGGTGTACCCACCTATCGCTTCGTGGCACCAAAAACTCTCTTTGCCAATGGCACAGACTATCCACCCAATGAAGGCTTCTGCCCCTGTCTGCAGTCTGGCATCCAGAACGTCAGTACCTGTAGGCTGAGTAAGTCCTTTCCTCCCTGGGCTCTCCCTGCTGTTACAGTATTAAACTAGGGATGTGATAGGAGCTTGGCTGGCTGGAAAGCTGGCTGTCTGCCAGGGTGTGAAAAGGTGCTGCTGGGGTCAGTGTGCACTCACTTGTGCTCCCGTAGGCATCTCGGCAAGGAGGGAAAATCCTTGTGCCCCAAGTCCCCTCAGTCCATGGCCCTAGAACAGCCCAGTGTTTGTGGGAATGCCCAAGGATTCAACAGGAGTGTCACATCCCCCAGGCTGAGGAGCAAGGGTAGGAAGAGGCAGCCCGTGTAACTGCCAAATTAAATGTTATCTTTGGACGCTGAGTGCAGGTCACACAGGAGTGAGAGTTCAGCCTTGGTGTCCTTGCCCATGTCTGGGTACAGTGAGTGTGGCATTGCATGGGGCAGAAGGTGACTTTTTAACACTGGCTCTCAACCTTCCCAGAGCAATAAGCTGTAGGGACAGAATTCAAGGAGCTTTCTGGTTGGGAGGAGAAAAGTATAAAAATCTCTTCAGAACAAATTCTACAAGGTCTTACAAGCACTAAATGAAGTGTCTCAGGTTTGGATGCACTTAAAGTATCTTTGTTCTCATCCAGATGCACCAATGTTCATTTCCCATCCTCACTTCTACAATGCTGATCCCTCCCTGGTGGATGCTGTTGAGGGTCTCCACCCCAGCAAGGAGCAGCACGCGCTCTTCCTCGATGTGCACCCGGTGAGTGAGCCCAAAGGGGTCCTCACCCCCCAGGGGAGCCTGGCCCTGGGGGGCCAGCCCCATGTGGGGGTGGTGGAACCTCCTCATCCCCAGAGGAGCCTTGCCCTGGGGGGCAAGGAACCTGCCACCGGCTGCACAGTGGCCTCACTGTGTTCTCGTGGCACTGATTTGAGCAGGTTCCATAGTGCAAAGACTGGCAAGGACATGTGCAGATAAAAATGTCAAAGCCATAAATTAATAGAATAATTAGCCTGGCTTCTAGAGAATTGCAGAACTAATTATAAGCTTAATTGTTTCGATAAGCACAGTCAAGTCCTTTTCACTGACTCAGGTCTATAACACCAGGAGGTGTATCTAGCAGCAGCCCAGTTACGCCCCAAATCTGCAAATAGGTTTTGCCATGAGAGCTGACTGGCAAGGTCTGAAGGCCACGCTGTACTTGAAGCTGTCACCTTCATTTCCAGGCTGACTTTTTCCAATCTAACCAGCTGCTTTTGCACTGGCCTGCTGCCCTGTTGCACTTCTGCTATATCTATAGCATAAGGGTGAACTCACCACTGCAGTGGTGATGAGTTGGGTGTCCTGAGCCATCACTGGCCGAGGTGCTGATGGGAAGGGGACTTTGTGATCTTCCACCCATGGCCTATGTAACACATGGTCACATCTTCCAGACATTGTGATGTTTGCTCAATTAAGAAACCAGTTCCTCTCCTGACACAAGGTAAATTGTGTTTCTTATCTAGGCATTGGGTTCCCTCTGCTTATTGCAGTTATAGAAATATAATTAACTTTACTACAGTATCAAATGTCTACAGATAACACTGCAATTAATTATATTCCTGTCTAGCTGCAGCCTACTAGGTATAAACAGAGTCAATACAATAGAAACTTCATGCCCTTCATGTGTTTCAAAACTGCAGTGTCACAAGAAATCAGTGGCTTCATAGATATCAACAGGACTAACTTTAAAGTGTGGAGTTTTCATGGTCAGGGTGTTGCTGGACAGTTATGTCTGTTGGTTCCTAGTTACAAGGAATGTTTTGTCCTTTGCTGTGTCCATGAATCTTTTGTGTTGATGCATTTCCATCCTGCTGCTTGTAGGATGAGCAAGAGGCTTATCAAGCTTCAAAAAACGGATGCTACTAAACCAGCCTGCCTAGGTGGGTGGCACAGACCCCCTGCCCATGGACATATAGAGAGTCACTTCCAGGTTGCATATGCTACTTAGTAATTTGAACTTGCTTATGTTCAGTGCTCAATGCTGTCCTCTCTGATGAGCAGCTGTCCACAGGGCCTGGGGAACCAGTGTCTGATTGACTGACACTTGTGCTTTGGTGGAAATGCCAGCCAAGCTCCTTGTCTTGTTTATAGTGGCTGCAGTGGATCTCCAGATGGTCTAATCCATTGCTCTGGAATGTGGCACCCAGAACAACTATGATGGAAAGAAAAGGGTTGCTTTTCTGCAGAGTTTTCCAGAAAAATGTTGACTTTACTGATGAACTGGTTGATCTCTTTCTGTGCAGATGACTGGCATCCCCATGAATTGCTCCATCAAGCTCCAGTTGAATCTGTACATAAAGCAGGTGTCTGGTATCCTGTAAGTAGTCACCTTTTCAACATGTACTTCCTTTCCTTGAGCAATCAGTGCTGCTTCTGCTGGGATCATTGCAGAGTTTATTCTCCTCAGAGATGAAGTACCTTTAACAGTACCAGTTGTTGGGGTTGCAGAAACCAGCTGGCTCATGTGGTGAAGTGTCAGCTCTCCCAGTGACCTCAAACTGCCATCGTTTAGCAGTGCAGCATGTGGCTGCTGTTTGCTTGGTTCCTGCAGAGTTCCTGCTCCTGACAGGACAGCTGATGAATGACTGCTCCTCCTGGTGAGGTGCAGGAGTGGTTCACCTGCCCAGTGCTGCTGCTTAGAAGGTGTTACATCCAACACTCTCTGCCTATAGGGTTGACAGTTGAAACCTGTCTCCTAAAATAACCTTCCAGCTCTAGGAAAGCAAACAGTCTCTGTAACAAAGCTGTGCAGTGCTGATGTTAAACACCCACAAGGGTGGAAGTGTGCTCTTGCTGCTTTGGCTGCCTCCAGTGCATGCACTAGCAGACAGCCCCGATGCTGTGAACTTGGCTGCACCAC